>JANQBM010789256.1:0-14353 GCA_025594535.1 Erythroxylum domingense | reverse complement strand
AAGTTGCACTATTCATCCCCTACACGTATTCTTACATTCATGTCAAGATTTGGGATTCTTAAAGACAAAATTTAGCAGTACTTCCTTCACAAAAATTGTAGCCAAACTCCTCAATTTTAATTCAAGATAAAAAGCATCTCAATTGCACAACCACGTAAAAAGTTATGGTAGAAAAATTAAAACATCCACAAATCCAATTTCCAGCTCTTCAACCTAACTCAACTTCTATCACTTCCACACCATTACCTCCACTTGAACATGTATCCACAAAAATGGCAGCAAACTACACTCCATCATGTATTCTTTTCTACACTCATTTACAAGCTTAATCAACATCCAAGACCTCTAAATATCTCTTAATTACATTTATCACTTTCTACCTCATCTATTATCAATTAAGACAAAAGATTCACACCCATTTAAGTAAAACATAATTCTCATGAAATTAATTCACATAACATCACAATTAAGTCTTTGAACTATCAATACATGATATGAAATGAAATTCTCACCTACTTAAGCTCTCACTTCTTCAATCCTTCAAAATTTCACCAACTCTCTAACTTTCTCTCCCATGCACGACCATCATCCTCTTGAGGGAGTGAGGTTTAGGTTAGGAGTTGTAATGAACAAAAGAAGAGAAAGCAAGGTGAAAGAGAGTGGAAAAAGAAATGATCACAAACTCAAAAAGAACAAGCAAGAAGAAGGCTACGGATATGATGGAGAAAATCCACTTAAAACACCAAAACTCTTGTTAAAGAAGAAACATCGTGAATGCTTACAAGATGGCTGATTTTTGTTTTAAATAACATATATGGTGGCATGTTAGGCAAGTGACATGTGTCACTTGCCACATGTCACACTCTAAACCCCTCACTTAGGTTCTTTCCAATTTCTACTCCAATTTCTCCCCAAATTTCCAATGGCTCAAATTAATAATTCCTAAATTCATGTATTTGAATTTCCAGTTCCATTGGACAATCATTTTTGCTACCGATAAACCATTATTTTGCCACTTGGCATTTTTCCTAGTCCAGAAATTACCCCGAAAATTTCCAGAAAATTTCTAAAATTCACTAAAAATCAGAAAATCGAAATGACCCTCTCCAACACAATTTTTCATACACACAAATCATATTTGTTTATAACAATCACATTTCTTCACAAATATACCGGGAAATGTCATGAATGCATGTTCATTTACATGTGCAAAATTCACTATTCACTTACATGTGTATGCATGAACATATCAAGGCAATTTTAAGCATTTATAACCTATTCCAAATGACTATTTTACCCTTCCCATTGGTGAGGGGATGTTACAATAGATGTAGCTAGCGGAGGAGCACTGGTAGATAAGACACCTATTGAAGCCAAAAATCTAATTTCCAACATAGTTGCTGACTCTCAATAATTCAATATTTGAGAGGGCCCTATTAAAAGTCAGTGAAGCTAGTACTACCACATTGGAGCAATAGATAGTTGGGCTGACATCTCTAGTGAGAAAAATGGCTACAAATGTTGCTCAATAAGTCAAAACATATGGAATTTGTACAATGGTAGGACATCTAATTAATACGTGTCCAATTTTACAAGAGATATCCATGCTACAAGTGAATGTTTTTGGAAGTTTTCCTGGTCAACCAAAACAAAAGTATAATCCTGGTTACCCCCATACACACAATTCAGGATGGAAGAATATCAACAACTATAAATAACAAGGCCAATAACAATGCTCCTACTAATAACCATATCAAAGACAAGCTTAACCATCAAGCTCTGGACCTTTATTGCAAGACATAATGAAAATATGGACTCAAAATGCCATACATTTTCAATAACAAATAAGAGCTATTATTCAAAATCTAGAGAATCAATTAAGTCATATAGCTCCTACTATTAGTTGATTGGAAAATTAGTGTTTAGGTAAACTTCCCTCTCAAATGATTGTAAACCCAAAAGATAATACATCACCTTAAGAAGTAGTAAAGAAATAAAGGCACCACATAAGACTCCTGTTATTGGTGATGATTAAGAACTTGAAAAGGAACTTGGAGTGTCACTAGAAGAAGTTTAAATGGGAACTCAGGTAAATTCTCAATCTTCTGTGATTAAAAATTTTACTAATACTTTGCCTCCTTTTCTTAATAGGTTTGCTAAATCAAAGAAAGCGAAGCAAGATAAGGAGATTTTGGAAATGTTCAAAAAGGTATAGGTTAACATACCTTTAATCAATGCCATTACTCAAGCTCCAATTTATGCCAAATTTCTTAAGGAATTATGCAAATATAAAAGGAAATTAAGATGAGATGAGAAAGTGAACATGGGGGAAAATGTGTCTGTAGTCATACAAAGGAAACTTCCACCAAAATGTAAGGATCCAGGTACGTTTACAATTCCTTACAAAGCAGGTGATACTAGATTTGAAGAAACAATGTTAGATCTAGGAGATTCAATTAATGTCATCCTATATTCCACTTACAATAAATTAAATTTGGGGTCTTTAAAAGAAACGCGCATCTTAATTCAATTGACAAATAGATCTAATGCTTATCCTGAAGGGTTTGTGGTGCATGTCTTAGTGCAAGTTAATGAATTAGTTTTCCCAACTGACTTTTATGTATTGCATATGGAGGGAGAACCCTCATCTAATTTTGCACCAATCCTTCTCAATCAACCATTTTTGAAAACATCAAAGATAAAGATAGACGTGGATGCAGGAACATTGACTATAGAGTTTGATGGTGAAAAAGTTTTCTTTAACATTTTTAAAGTAATGAGGTCCCGTAGTGATATTCATTCTATTTTATCAATTAATGTCATTGATTGCTTGTCTCAAGAATTTTTTGATATGGAAGGTAAATATAAGTTAGAAGTCATTCTTTACATGAGTTTAGAGGAAAACACTTTGAAAAATTCTAACTTATCTAATACAGATGAGATAGAAGAAATCGTGCTAGCATTGTAATCACTTCAATCAATGCCAAAAAGGTATTATTTCCAAAGATTGAACTACCAATATCTTATACAAAATCTTTACCTTCGATTGTGTTGGCACCTACAATTGAACTGAAGCAATTACCGAAACACTTGAAATGTGTATTTTTGGGAGAAGGAGAAACACTTTCGGTAATGATAACAAGGAACCTATCCAAGCTTTAAGAGGAAAAGCTCATTCAAGTGCTTAAGGACCACATCACAGTTATAGGGTAAACCATAGCTGACATTAAGGGTATTAGACCTTTGACATGCCTGGGATAAATTATTTTGGAAGAATGATCCAAACCATCAAGAGAATCAGAAAGAAGATTGAATCCTTCGATGATGGAATTGGTAAAGATGGATATCTTCATGTTGTTTGATGTTGGTATTATCTATCCAATTTCGGATAGTAAATGGGTAAGTTCAGTCTAAATGGTAATGAAGAAGACTGGGATTACAGTGGTGAAAAATGAGAATAATGACTTTGTCCACACAAGAATTCAAAATGGATGGCGACTATGCATTGATTATAGGAAGTTAAATGTTGCTACACGCAAGGATCATTTTCCACTCCTATTCATCGATCAAATGCTTGGACGACTTGCTAGACAATCTCATTACTATTTTCTTGATAGATATTTAGGCTATAACAAAATTGTGATAGCTCTAGAAGATCAAGAGAAAATAACCTTTACATGCCCATTTAGTAAATTTACCTATAGAAGAATGTCGCTTAGACTTTGCAATGCGCCAACCACCTTTCAAAGATGCATGGTAAGCATTTTTCTGAGTTTGTTAAGCACATTATTAAGGAATTTAAGGATGATTTTACTATCTATGGAGATTCATTTGATGCTTGCTTGGATAATATGAATTGTATACTTGAGCAATGCATCGAAACTAATCTTGTTCTAAATTATCAAAAATGTCATTTTATAGTTGAACAAGGAATAGTTTCAGACGTGTAATATCATCTAGAGGGATTCAGGTCAATAAAGTTAAGGTAAAAATTGTGCAAAACTTACCTAATCCCACAAATATGTGTGAGCTTTGTTCTTTTCTTGGCCATGTAGTTTTTTATTATAGGTTTATCAAAGACTTCAGTAAGATCTCAACAAATATATGTCATTTGTTACAAAAGGACGTGCCTTTTGAATTTGAAGAGGGATATAAGGAAGCATTTTACAAGTTGAAAGAATTTTTGACTTCAACACCAATCATTCAACCACCTAATCGGAGTCAACTATTTGAGATCATATGTGATGCTAGCAATTTTATTATGGGTGCTGTCCTTTATCAAAAATGTGGCAAGATGACTCATGTCATTTACTACGATTTAAGAACTCTCAGTCCAGTATAATATAACTACTCTACCATAGAAAAGGAGCTTTTAGCTATTATGTTTTCTTTAGATAAATTTAGACCTTACTTGCTTGGTTCTAAAGTAGTTATATATTCTGATCATGCAGTGTTAAGGTATCTTTTGTCAAAGAAGGAAGCAAAGCCAAGCTAAGATGGATTCTCCTACTCTAAGAGTTTAATTTTGAGATCAAAAATAAGAAAGGTGTACAGAACTCAATTATAGACCACTTATACATCCAGGCTACGATCATAACCTCAGTAAATTCCACAAGCGCACGGGTTATTCGCATAGTACCTAAGGTATCAATCCCACAAAGACGGCTAACTAGTCCTAATCGAAGGTTGGAAGCACTACTAAACAATAATTAACAAACAATAACTTAAAACACTAGAATTGACTAGACCAAATTAACAAACTCAATCAACAAAATCAATGATTAACATAAAATTAAAAACAATCGCGATGAATATAAACAAATTAAATACGAAATTGAATAGTAATGGAATTTAGCCAATTAACGAACAATGATCACACACCCAAGTTCTACTTAATGAGTTTACCGAAAGAGAGAAAGGGAAAATTATCTATCTTTAATGACAACCTAACCAATTATGATTTAATTAACGGTTCTAGAAGATCCTAGGGTCAACTACTCTCTCTTAAGTTATAATTGAACACTAAAGTATAAACCCTAATTAGTTTATAGGAAGTTGTAATCTTTCAATTACCAACCTATCCAAAACCTAATTAGTTCTTAAATTCTCTAATAAACAATTGGAAACCTAATATGATCTCTCTACATAAGATTTGCCAACTTGAATTAATTCTGGATCTATTGATCTGCCTAACTCTCGTTAGCCCAAATTAATCGTTTTCTCTCTATTCACCCTCTCGGTTTGTTATCGAGATATTAAGCGTAGAATAAATCAAAATTAATTCAATGAACATATAAAATGATCAGATTTCATCAAATCAAAAATAGTAATCCAAAGGTGAGTATAGAACATTAACCACAACGCATTCTATAATCAACTATCTATATCAATTCTATAATCGAATAAAATTGAAATACATAGGAACCAAAACTACGATAGGATGATGGGAGGTCGTGACTTCGAAAAGCTTTTTAATTTGGGAAGCACGTCGTGTCTGCGTCATCTTCCTCTTCTCTTTTCCTTCGTCTCTTTCTCGATCTCTCAAGGTCTCTGTTATCATTGGGTGACTTCTCAAAGTTCTTCCAAGGCTCTCTCTCCACACATTGCATCTGACTTGTGATGTTTTATTTATACTTTTGAGGCTCTAGGTCAAAGTTGGGGTTGAAACGGTCCAAAAAATTTTACGAAACTTGAGTTTTTCTATCAATCCGATGCTGGTCATGTTCGTAGAATTGTCTGCCACAATCATGGCCAGCTCCTTAACCTTTCTGTCACAATCGTGCCCTACTGTGCACGATCGTGGCTTAGATGTATGCTCTCTATCACGATCATACCCTGTTGTGCACGATCGTGGCCTATAGCTTTGGCCCAAACCCCCTCAAATCTTTTCTTTTCTTTATCGTGTACCTTGAAACACTAACAAATGCATCACAACACCTCAAAAATATAACATTTAAGTTCAAAGACTTAATCTAACCCATAAAAACACTAAAACACACAAACTAATATAATAAAACTCATAAACACACACTCAACACTCAAATTCACACTAACTACATCACAAATTCATCCTGAAACATCATGTAAATGACATTTATCAACAACCGCACACTTAAACGTTTGCTTGTCCTCAAGCAAACAAAACAACAAACACATAACAACACAACACACAATGTAATAATGAGGCAATGGCTCTAATTTCAGGAACTAAATTTAATCTTGGACACAATCATTCAAATTATGGCAAATCATTAACAAATAAAATAGGATTCTAGGGGCTTTGAACTAAATACAGAACTTAATCGAGACCTAAGTGTTAACTTATTTACCCTTTTCAATTGTACACACACATTCATTATTTTTCGGTTTGACAAACTTTGTAGCTGTTCCTCAGTACATTTTCATGAAAATTCAAGCTTATTACAAGTTTGAAAAGTTTTTATTAGGAAAACACATTTTTTTTAATTTATTTATTTAAACCCGGAATTAGTCTTTTACTCGAAGGTAAACATTTATGATGAATGTCGATCTGGTTACTCTACTCAGTCATTTTACTAAACAACTTGTTGAAACGTCATTATAGCCTTTTTATGTAAAGGCACACATTTATGATGTGTATGGATCCAGTTACTCATTATTGCGTTTTCAACTAGTTACTAGCTCTATTTATAACCTGAAGGTCAGTGTAATAGTAATTTATTAACAGAACTTTTTTTTATTATTTCCTATCTTGTTGTTTTTAACTATTTGTTTTCATGAAAAAAAATACTAGTTAAGCTATTTAAGTTAAAAGACCTCAAATTATGAATGAATGTGGCAATCCAGAGGGTGCTAAATTTACACTAAGTCCTATTTAGGTTGTTTATTTATCCAAAGGCCCCCTAATTCACTAATTTCACAAGCTAATGATCGTTCACAACCTAATAGACTATGTCCAAAATTAAATGAATTTCACTTAATCTAAACCATTGACACATTCACACACTTCACACAATATAACCTAATAATTATCATACAGTATGCAAAATCACATTCAAAAGCAAAACACACAATTCCTCCCTACATTTGAATAACACATTGTCCTCAATGTGAGAAGGAAACACACACAAACACATACATGGAGGGTAAAGACAAGAAAATAACTTAACAAAAAACAGACAAAATAAAAATAAAAATAAAAACAAAAATAAAAACATAAACTTAAACATCAAAACAGAAACAAAATAGAACTGAAGATTAATTTTCGAAAGAAAAATTTTGGGATAGACATGAAATCCTAAAGAGACGAAGGTGGCAGTTGAAAGCCCTGAGACTCGAAATACCAATGGATCCATCGAATATCTCGACTCTGGCATTATTGTGTGTACGCCATCTCTATAAGTGTCCTGTTGGTTTCGAATATTACATCCAAAACCTTTTTCCGACCTTGCTCTTCCTCTTCTTCTTCTTCCGATTCTTTACTCGAGGACTCCTCTTGTCAAGGAGGTGCCGAACTCGAGCTCGTTTGGCCTACCGTGGTCTACACATGTTTCTTCTCGTGGATATCCTGCAGACTCATGTTTGTGGAATGGATGATTTTTGCCCTAAATAAATGATAATGGATGAGGAAATCATGGGGTGAACTTTTAACCCCCTTCATTTCACACCCTAATGTTCTACAATAGCAGACACTATATATCCCATTCCAAGATGGTTGCTTTGCTTGTGCGGAGTCGCAGCAATGAAGTTCAACACATGCTTGGATATGCAAACTGAAATACTGTGGTCCATGCACCACAGTATGAAAAGTTCCTTAGTAGAACACTTGTTGGTTTCTAACTTGTCAAAAATCAACTGACACATAAAGTTATTCAACAACAAGTGTTCATGGGACCGGATAATGTTATTATGTGCATTCTTAGCATGGAACCGCTCAATTCCAGTTATCTTATACCAATATTGAGAAGGAAGAAAGTCATCATGTTGATCATTGATGGTGGATTCGGGGAATCCACAAATCTCACACATAATTTCGACGATCAGTTTATATGCTCGTCCTCACAATCTAAACCACAATCCCTTAGTATTCTTAGGGTCAAATGTCAAGGTAGTAAAGAATTCTAATGTAAGTTCCTCATAAACAGGGAATTGGAATCGTATAAACTGGCCCTACTGGATTCTCTCGGCTAGGTTCTCTACTCGCTCTCACAATTCTAACCTATCTAATGTGTCAGCATCAAAGTATTTAGGAACTAAAATTTTCCTAGAAAGAAGGGATCAAAAATGAGTACCTTCCTCCTCAGTATAAATGGAGAATGGTGCTCTAAATTTTGCAACTCGGTTCCTTCTCCCCCGTCCCACAACTTGCTGTCTTCCATATGGTTCCTGTTGGACCGTTTGCTTAATGCGTGGCATGACTGAGGTAGAATGTGAAAGAATTTAGGGAGGTTAAAATTTTTAGTGAGAGGTGAGAGTGTTTGGTCACTTGAATTCTAGAGAGATAAAATAGAAATGAAAGTGAAAGTGAAAAAGAAGTAAGAACTAAATATATAGATGATGAAAAGGGTTAAATGGTAAAAATTCAATTAAAAATTGCGACCACCCTATTTCTGCATAGTCTTGGGCTATGATCGTGGCCTATGACTATGCCACGATCGTGGCATATGATGTACCACCAACAGCATACTCATTCGCAAGCCACGATAATAACCTGTTAGGTCGTAGTCGTGGCTAACAACTATACCCTAACTCCAATGTCTTTTGTTTGTTCTTTTCTAGTCTTTTCTATTTCACTTTGTAATGCTTTTATAACCAGTTTTCATTCTCTCTTTATGTTTGCATAATCTTCCCATAATTTCGAAATCCTATTCCATTTTTGGCTGTTAGTGGATGAAAACAAAAATAAACCTTACTACGAAATTCAACTGTTCTAATAGAATTCAATACCAAACTAATTTTTCCATCGGTTGTCTCCCATGCACTGCTTCTTTTAACATCAATAGCTTGACGCTCATTTAAGCTCACAGTAGTTGGAATGAATGGTTCGATGGTAGCATTGTCAACAGTTGTAGAGTCTGTAATTTAGTTATTGTACTGTAATTACCATCGTCCTTGCAATTTTCTTTTCCTCGCCTTCTCATTCACGAGCATTTCTTTCAGGAAGCATTTACAGGATCTTCTATGTCCTATCATTCGCCTTGAGGGTCATTTTTTTTGACATCCACTGGAGGTGAAGGAGTTCCGTACTATCCAATGGTCACCTTGAAGGTTATACGCTCCTTCCTAGTCGTAAAGTTAACTCGCCCCCATCAACATCAATAATTGAGCGCACAATGGCTAAGAATGGTCACACAAGAATTATTGGAGTGTCCTCATCTTCACTAATGTACAAAACATAGAAATTCGTGGGAAAGATAAATCTACCGACCTTTACTTGAACACTTCTATAATTCCCATCGGTCTATGCAACGTTCTATCAGCCATCTTAACCAAAAACTTAGTGGGCACTAACTCTCTTAACCCTAATTTTAGATTGAAAGTATAGGGCATCATATTTATGCTTGCGCCTAAGTCCGCAAATGCCCTGTCTATAATAATGTTGTTGATACTACAATGGATGAAAAAGTCCCTTGGTTCATCTTTCTTTGTTACCATATTAGGTTTTGCTTCTAGTGGTTGCTCCTTAACCTTCTTCTTGACAGACTCTTGTAGTTTGAGTTTTGACTATATTCGGTCTGTCACTTCCTCGATCTTGTTATGCTTAATTTCCCATAATTTTTTCACTTCCCTCTTTTCATATAACTCTCACTGTTGAACAATAAGGAACGGAAATACCCGTCAAGTTACTTGAATTGACTCCATTGCAGGCTCACATGGAATGTCTTCTTTACCTTCTCCTTTATCCCCTACCTTTCCCTAAAATTGTGCGGTTTCTTCATCCTGAGTATGAGTTATGACTATGATAGGTTCCTTTAGATTAGACTCAATGTTGGTTGGAAGAGTTCTAGCATTCCGAGTCGACATTGCTTCTACTAACTGGCCCATTTGGACTTCTAAATTATGTATAGACGAGGCATGATTCTTCGTAACATGCTAAAATTTACTTTTGAGCCTCCTATATGCCTCCTCCATACCTCCTATCTTGTCCAAAATCCTGTCCAAATTTAAATCTATCAAGCTTACTTTATCCTGCTGGAAGCTCGATTGCCCTTGAGGCCTAAACTGCCCTCTATTATTATTGCTCGACCAAGAAAAATTAAGGTGATTCTTCCACCTAGGATTTTAGGTGTTTAAGTAGGGATTATTTCCCCCTACTCGTCCATATTACACCCTCAGGTAGTTACTTGTTCCTGGTTATCCTCTCTGATCAAGTAGCAGTCCACAGTATCATGATCTACTTGACCTCATAACTCACACTTCAACTGTATGGCCTTTACTTGAGTTGAAGATGACGCCTTCATATTGATCAGTTGGCATGTTAAATTGTCAATTTTAGCTTGCATCTCCGTCATCTGATTGACTACGACAACTCCCTTATACTCTCTAAAGGTAGTGGGTTGCGTACTTCTCTCACTCGCCCATAGGCAGCTATTATTGGCCATCTCTTCGATCAACTCCTCTGCTTCATCAACCGTTTTTCTCATCAAAGATCCTCCTGAAGCTGCATCGATCATGCCTATAGTATGTGGGTTTACTCCATTGTAGAACGTCTGTAGAAGGAATTCCTTCGATAGGTTGTAGTGTGGGCATCTCCTCTGCTGGTTTTTATAACGCTCCCATGCTTTATAAATTGACTCCCTATCACCTTGTTGGAAATTATTAATTTCCTTTATGATCTTTATCGTCTTTGTTAACGAGAAGTACTTATTTAGAAAAGCATGCACAAATTGCTCCCACGTCGTAATGTTAGCAGGGCTCAGTGAATGGTACCAAGCCTTCACTCTATCTCTAAGCGTGAAAGGGAACATCTTAATCCTAACAGCATCCTCCGACATCTGCTAATATCGAAAAACATCACAGTTCTCGAGGAAACTAACAATGTGTTCGTTGGAATCTTCATTTGCTAGTCTACAAAATTGGAAGTTCTACTGAACCATATTCAAGAGGGTTGGCTTGATTTCGAATGAGACCGCTTGAACAGGCAGTCTAGCCACTCCTTAGTTCACTGGGTTAAACCCTGGCCTCATAAAGTCTATGAAGATCCTCTATTGTTTCCTTCCAAGGTTAACTTCCTTATCCATATTTCTCTGAAATTCCTCAGCCATTGTTGACTTTTCTATCTCTTCTTTTTACTGTTATCGAGCTTTCCTAAGGGTTTATTCTAATCGCGTGACGTCTAAATCTAATGTCTCAGTTGCACGACTCGAACCCCTCGTGACTCTTGTCTTCATGCAAGAGAATGATTCCTAAGCAAAATGAACGAAATAAAAATAAAAATTATAAAATATTCTAACGCCTTAAACTAGAGAACTAAATTGCCTTCCCCAACAATGGCGCCAAAAACTTGATTGTAAGGTTACACGCGCTAAGTTTTTCTATTTATAACTTTGTTAAATTTCGCAAGCGCATGGGTTGTTCACGTAATACCTAAGGTATCGATCCCACGAGGAGGGTTAACTAGTCCTAAATCTAAGGTCGGAAGCATTACTAAAAAATAATTAACAAATAATAACTTAAAACACAAGAATTGACTAGACCAAATAAACTAACTTAATCAACAAAAACAATGATTAATGATTACACAAAATTAAAAACAATCACAATAACAATAAACAAATTAAATACGAAATTGAATAGTAATGGAATTTAGCCAATTACGAACAATGATCATACACCCAAGTTCCACCTAAAGAGTTTATCGAAAGAGAGAAAGGGAAAATTACCTATCTTTAATGACAACCTAACCAATTACGATTTATTAAATTAACTATTCTAGAAGATCCTAGGGTTAACTACTCTCTCTCAAGTTATAATTGAACCCTAAAGTATAAACCCTAATCAAATTATGGGAAGTTGTAATCTTTCAATTACTAACCTATCCAAAACCTAATTAGTTCTTAAGTTCTCTAATAAACAATTGGAAACATATGTGATCTCTCTACATAAGATTTACCAACTTGATTTAATTTCGGATCTATTAATCTACCAAACTCTTGTTAGCCCAAATTAATCATTTTCTCTTGATTCACCCTCTCAGTTTATTATCGAGATATTAAGCACAGAACAAATCACAATTAATTCAATGAACACATAAAATGATTATATTTCATTAAATCAAAAATAATAATTCAAAGGTGAGTATAGAATATCAACCACAACGTAGTCTATAATCAACTATCTATATCAATTCTATAATCGAATAAAATTGAAATACATAGGAACCAAAACTACGACGGCATGATAGGAGGCTGCGACTTTAGAAAGCTTCTTAATTTGGGAAGCACGTCATGTCTGCATCGTTTTCCTCTTCTCTTTTCCTTCATCTCTTTCTTGATCTCTCAAGGTCTCTTTTAGGGTTTCATTGGGTGGCTGCTCAAAGTTCTTTCAAGACTCTCTCTCCACATACCACATCTGACTTGTGATGTTTTATTTATACTTTTGAGGCTCTAGGTCAAAGTTGGGGTCGAAACGGTCTAAGAAATTTTACGAAACTTAAGTTTTTCTGTTAGCCCGATGTAGGCCAAGATCGTGGCCCTGCCTGCCACGATCGTGGCTAACTCCTTAACCTTTCTGTCACGATTATGCCCTGTTGTGCACAATCACGACTTGGATGTATGCTCTTTGTCACGATCGTGCCCTGTTATGCACGATCGTGGCCTATGGCTTTGGCCCAAAACTTTTCGAATCTTCTCCGTTCTTCACCGTTTACCTTGAAACACTTACAAACACATCACGGTACCTCAAAAATATAACATTTAAGCTCAAAGACTTAATCTAACCCATAAAAACACTAAAACACACAAACTAATATAATAAAACACACTCAACACTCAAATTCACACTAATACATCACAAATTCAATACTAAGGCATCATGCAAATGACACCTATCAGTTACATTAGGAAAATGTAAATATTAAATGTAGGGGTAGGGATCTTACTTTTTATGTATATTTTTTAGTTTAATTGTTGCTTATGTGGCTTCTTAGGTGGTTTTTAAAATGAAACAAACAAACAAATATTTTATCTTTTTCCATTGTTTCTAGGACTATATAATCATGATTAGAGACTGAATTGAGTAAAAACATTCATAGAAACGTTAACATGTACTTTTACTCTTTTGGTTGGTCAATATGAATTATCTTTAGAAAAGTAGTGACTAGTGGTAGACACAAACCAGTGAGATTTGAGCCTCTATAGACTGACACATCCATATCAGTCTCATTGTTTTTTTGTTTATATGTGACCTTCATGTCATGTACATCCTAACTTTGTTTCAATTTTATATTCAAGACCATATTTTTATCACATGCATTGATATGAAAATGATATTATGCATTCTTGGTTTCATAAGCCACATAAACCAAATAGCCTACCTATTTATATGATTTTCCTTTTTATAAGCCCCCTTGAGCTTTATTCTCCTTTTCTTTTTGTGCTAATCATATTACATGCTTTAAACTAAACCAAATATCTTACCTAAGCCTTAAAGGTAGTGGAGCATTTGTTGATTTTTAATGATTGTGGATGTACAAGAGTATAAGTGTAGGGGTATGCATATGTGTGGGATGTTATTTTATGCCATATCAATGAAGTTCCCATGTTAATGTAGCTTCTCTTAATTTTTGTTACGTAAAAAAATGAAACAAAAAAGTGAAAAACAAAAGAAAAAAAGACAAAATGTTTAAATAAAAGTATCAAGGAGGAAATGCATATGTTTGGAAAAGTTGTTCATGATTGGTTTCTCCTCTTAAAGTTGTATTCAATAGATGATTTGAGTATGTTGCATATGAGGGAGATAATGTTTTGGAAGAATCACTCCTTATAGTTTCAATGTATTGTTATCAACGACTTTTATGAGTGATTCCTTCTAATTCATTATGCTTTATGAGGTTTATAGTGTGAGAGCTTTAATTTGAGCTATGAAATATAATTGTTGCATTCATCATAGCTGATGGTACCCAGTTTTGAATGAATGTTAGCTTGTGCACTTGATGTTTCATTGAGTGTTACTTTTGCTTCACTAGCTTGATGGCTTTTATGCTACATTACCCAAAATACACCTCTCCTTACCTTTTCCCACATTACAACCTTAGAAAATTCCTTTGATTTATGATTATGCATGTAACACCCCACTCTCGCTGAACCCGAACCCGATATCGACAGTGATACCCGGATCCGTGCCCCGCGAGGGTAGCGTGTCACATCACTTAACA
>JANQBM010789153.1:0-14355 GCA_025594535.1 Erythroxylum domingense | reverse complement strand
ATCTCAATTTATGTACGGAGGTAAATTAAATAAATTTGTTCGTTTTAAGTATCCTTGGTGGGGAATTCCTCCCCCGTAGGCCACGGGTCCAGATGTCACGTAGGACGTCGGGCCGTGGACCCGCCCGGGGAGGGGTTCCAGCATGAAAAGCCCCTATTTATGATTCTATGTAATGTAATCATTTTTATTAACGGTTTCATATAGAAATAATTCTTTTCCGATTTCATCCTGGTTTAAAAAATCATTCTCTAAAATGTGACATAGCATGATTCAAATTCAATTACACCTTCATTACCTTATTCATCTATGAACATATATCCTTTTGAGTGTTCAGAGTATCTAATAAACATACTTTTATTCCCTCTTGGGCCTAGTTTCCTATATTTATAAGAGAGATCATAAAATAGATAGCATCCTTATGGTCTTAGATGTTCCATTTTAGGTTTTCTTCCAATCCACAACTTATACAAAGTGTTCAGAACTGATTTTGTGGGCACTCCATTAAGTACATAAGTGACTATAACTAATATATCACATCAATAGGTGATAGATTAATTTGCTTGTGCCATTATTTACCTAACCATTTCAAAAGTGTTTTACATCTTTTCATAACCCTATTTTTACTGTGGGGTTTGAGTAATAGTTAACTTTCTTTCTATTCTTTTTTCATCACATAACTTTTGAACTTATCATATAAGTATTCTTTCCCTCGATCAATTATTAATGCTTTTATTTTCTTGTTTAATTGTTTTTTTTACTAAATTCATATACTGTATCAAACAATTTAATGTTTCAATTTATAAGAAATCAAATAGACATGATAATACCAAATATAGTCATGTATAACAGTGATGAAGTATACAGCCTCACACTGTGCCCTTATATTCACTAGACCACAAATGTTTGAATGAATCAATTGCAATAGATAAGAAGCTCATGTTCCCTTTCTAAATGGCTTTTATGTTATTTTTCAGCTATAAAATATTCACAAATAGGTAAATCTACTAGATGATTAGTTAACATGTTATAAAATTGCATCATTATTAGAATTACTAGACGATGTAAAAATGAATAAATTATGTTATTATTGGAACAAACAACATTTATAATGATAAAACCTTCTAATATAAATCCATAACCATAACAAACATGTCCAAGATATAAATCTATACCACTATTATAGAAATTACATCAAAACCAAGACTTATTAAAACCAATAGAATAAGATTCCTTTGAATCTTTGGAGCATATAATACTTTATGTAAGATTAGGGATCGACCTCCACGCATGTACATAACCCTTGAATTGTCTCTTACATAAATCCATCGTGTTTTCTATGACATTTTCCAAAATTCTATGAAGGCAACTCTATAATTTGCTATATGATTGTTACTCCTAAGTCTGCAATCTACAAAGGATATGATTTAATTAGAAAACACAACAAGAGACATTCAAAAAATAAATGTCTATATAATAAGACTTTATCTTTTTTAGTTCATGATATGTGCTTAATTGTTGATACATTTGATCTGTTACACTTAGTGATTAATGCTTTAAAATGGATACTCACTTTAGCTCATATTTAATTTTAGGTACATTTCAGAACTGAAGGAGCTAAAGTGACCCAAAAACATATTTATTGAGTCATCTTCTCAATGTTTATACTTTTTCGTCTTCATAGAGTGAGCAAAAGAAAAAGATTAAAAGAAAAAGAGACATGATAGAGCATAAAAATGGAGATAAATGTAACATT
Source organism: Erythroxylum domingense (assembly GCA_025594535.1). Classification (NCBI taxonomy): domain Eukaryota; kingdom Viridiplantae; phylum Streptophyta; class Magnoliopsida; order Malpighiales; family Erythroxylaceae; genus Erythroxylum; species Erythroxylum domingense. The sequence goes on along the minus strand of JANQBM010789153.1, from coordinate 12,602 downwards.
CTGATTTAAAAAGACCATAGCTGTCACATGAATTACACTACTAAAAGAATTAAGCTAGTTGTCCATTTTTCATATGAATTTAACCTAGTTTTTAATATAAGAATAAGATGTTTGTGGTCGGCTACTAAATGAAAAGAATGAAAATGTGGCTGTAACATGGAGGAAAAAGAAGACACATTTATAAAGTTACCAAAGAAAGACACCTATCCATTTATCTCATTAAAAAGCTAGCTATTAAATATGAAAAGGACATGGTATGTGCCATGGCGGAAGTATGTGAGGGGATGAAGGGAATAAAGAAGACAGTGTGGTAGATGAAGCATATAAGATTTGGAATCGTTAGACACTTGTCCCATTATTATCTTAACCTAGTTTTTAATTTAAGACATGGTGTGAATGGTGGTTAGACAAGAGGAGAGAGTGAAAAAAAGAAGACAACACTAAGACGTTGTATTAATGATAAAAGAAATTATCTTGGTAAGGGCTAGAGCAGGGAGGAGAGAAGGGTTAAAGCAAAGGAGAGTGGACAACAGCTGATCCTTCATCATTATTCCTCTTCGGTCTTTAAGAAGGAGAGTGGAAAATAATTGATTCTTTTTCATTCTTGGAGATTACAAATGGAAAGAGTGCAGAAAAATGACTAGACTTAATTCTTTTTTAATTCTGGTTCGTTTTCAACAATAATGGATACATTCCTAGCTGATTATTGAAGCTTGATGGAAAAGATGGATGGCTAACTCACCTGATGTCGGTTCAGAGTTTCAATCAACGCTGAGGAACACATTTAAGCATAGATCATTGTGTATCGTTTTCTTTCCCTTATTTTTGGGACTGTTTACATTATCTTGAGTTTAGTGATTGGGTATTGGGTAAGCATGCTTTTGATGCTCTATTGAATTGTTTTTCATGAAAGCACATTGGTAGAATTTAATTACAATATGTAATAGTCATTTTTGAAGTCGTATATGGAAACTAACGGTATTAAATCGTTAGGGATAACATAACATAAGATAAATAATCCAAACTTGTGTGATTATTGTTTAGATTGTTTAGTTTTTCTCAATCATATTACGATGGTCCAATTAAATTTAGAAAGCTATTTCTAGGTTATCCAATAGTTATGGTTAATTAATGAGCTCTTCTTAATTAACTACAACCTAAGAAAAAATTGAAATTAATAGAGCTTGTTATTAATTCACGATTAGTAGTCTAAAGAGAGGTGTGAAGATGATAATTCAATAACATATGTGAAATTATGCTTAGGTCAAGATTAAACTAAAGAACTGAATTTCAACCCATTAATCAATTTTATCATTTGCTATAGTTTAATTTGAGTTGTTTTTATATATTCAATTTTACTTTGTTTTCTAATTTGCATCGAACCAAACCCCCTATTTTACACATAGGTATAATTTAGGAAAGTAATTGGATTTAATCTCTGTGGGATCGACCTAGCCTTACCACTATTATAGTTGTAGGCCTAGCTTAATTGTGTAGTGTTATGAGGCACTACCAATTCACTATAATCGTGAGCAAGTATTTCCATTGATAAAGCAATTAACTCTTTTCATGTTCTTCTTTTTAAAAGGAAGTTTTCTTTTTGAATATTAGTTCCACATTGCCTTCTCGGAGTCTTAAGTACAGTGGGTATTTCTTTTGCTCCATTCCCACTTGTGCTCATCATGATGCTTATACTTCTGGTTTATTGTTCTTTACGAGCTATAAACAACTGCATATACCTTGGAGGACATTTTTGTAGGCTTCAAGATGTTCTTCTTCTAGTATAAGATGCCTCATAGCATCTTTCATTGTCTTGATGCTCATATTATGAGTTAGATTCGTCTTTGTATGCTCCCACACTCTAAGATAACAAATGAATCTTTTATATGATGAGCATGGAGGGAGAACCTTCCTCATTATTCACCAATCCTTCTAGGCCAACTAATTTTTAGAAAAATCAAAGACGAAGATTGACGTGGATACGAGAACATTGAATATGGAATTTGCTTATGAGATTGTTCGCTTTAATACTTCTGAAGCTATGAGGTACCCTAGTGATGTTTATTCAGTTTTTTTAATTGATGTCATTGACTGCCTGTCTCAAGAATTTTTTGATATGGATGGAAAAGATGAGTTAGAAATCATTCTTTGCATGGTTTAAAGGAAAAAACTTTGCAAATTCTAACTTGTTCATTACAGATGAAATGGAAGAAATTGTGCTAGCATTACAATGACTGCAACCAATACTAAAAGGTTATGTATTTCTAAATATTGAATTGTCAATATCTAATATGAAATCTTTAATTTCAGTAATGTAGGCACCTATAATTGAAATGAAACAATTATCCGAGCACTTAAAATATATGTTTTTTGGAGAAGGAGAAACATTTTCGGTAATCATAATAAGGAAGTTAACCAAGCTTCAAGAAGAAAAGCTCATTTGAGTACTTAAAGACCACATCACAACTATATGGTGGACCATAGCTAACATTAAGGGTATTATCCCTTTGACATGTATGCACCGAATTCTTTTGGAAGAAGGATCTAAACCATCAAGATAATCGTAAAGAAGATTAAATCCTCCGATGATGGAAGTGGTAAAGACGGAGATCTTAAAGTTGCTTAATGTTGGTATCATCGATCCAATTAGGATAGTAAATGGGCGAGTCCAATCCAAGTATTACCAAAGAAATCTAGAATTATGAGAATAACGAGTTTGTCCCTACATGAATTCAAAATGGATTACGAGTATTAATCGATTACAGGAAGTTAAATTCTTCTATATGCAAGGATTAATTTCCACTCCCATTCATCGATTAGATGCTTGAAAGACTTGCAGGACAATCTTACTACTATTTTCTGGATGGGTATTCAGGATATAACTAAATCGTGACAACTCTAAAGGATCAAGAGAAAACTACCTTCATATGCCTATTGCCTACAAAAGTATGCCATTTGGACTTTGCAATGCCCCAACCACCTTTCAAAGATGCATGGTAAGTATTTTCTTTGAGTATGTTTAGCACATTATTGAGGTCTTTATGGGTGATTTTACTGTCTTTGGGATTTATTTGATACATGCTTGGACAATATGAATTGTATACTTAAATTTTGCATCGAAATTAATCTTGTTTTCAATTTAAAAAAATGTCATTTTATGGTTAAATAAGGAATGATTTTGGGATATGTAATCTCATCTAGAGGAATTGAGGTCGACAAAGTTAAGTTAGAAATTGTGTGAAACTTACCTTACCCCACAAATGTGTGGGAGGTTTGTTCTTTTCTTAGACATGTAGGTTTTTATCGTATGTTTATCAAGGACTTCAGTAAGATCTCATCAAAACTCTATCATTTGTTACAAAAAGATGTGCCCTTTGAGTTTGATGAGGGATGCAAACAAGCATTTGACAAGTTGAAAGAGCTTTTGACTTTAGCATTAATCATTCAACCACCTTACTGGAGTCAACCATTGAGATTATGTGTGATGCTAGCAATTTTACTGTGGGTTCCGTCCTTGGTAAAAAATGTGGTAAGATGACTTATGCCATTTTCTACGCTTCAAGAACTCTCAGTCCAGCACAGTGCAACTACTCCACCACAGAAAAGGAGCTTTTATCTATTGTGTTTACTTTAGATAAATTTAGACCTTACTTGCTTGGTTTTAAAGTGATTGTATATTATAATCATGCAGCATTAAGTATCCTTTATCAAAGAAGGAAGTGAAGCCAAGGCTTATTAGATGGATTCTCTTACTCTAAGAGTTTGATTTAGAGATCAAAGAAAAAAAAGGTATAGAGAATTCAGTCGTAAAGAAATTAAGTCGAGTTATGAAGGAAGAGGATTCAGTACCATTGTAAGAACTATTTTCGGATGAGCAATTACTAACACTTCCAAGTTAAGGTTCCATGGTATGCTGATATTGTAAACAATCTAGTGAACCATGGGATACCTAATGATTTGAATAAAGCTAAATGGAACAGAATAAAGAGTGAATTAAAATATTATATTTGGGATGATCCTCAATTATAGAAGTGTTATTGTAACTAAGTGATTAGGAGATGTGTGTCTGAACATGAATATGAATCAAATTTGAAAATTTTCCATTCATATGCTTGTGGTGTTCATCTTGGGCCTAATAGAACTGCTATGAAAACACTTAAATTTGGTTTTTATTGGCCAAATATATTTTGAGATTACTATAAGTTATGTAAAGCATGTGAATAATGCCGAAACAAGGTAATTTATCCCATTGAGATCAAATGCCTTTATCTCTACTCTTGTATGCAAAGTTTTTTATATATATGGCATCGATTTTATGGAACCATTTCCTTCTTCTTTTGGTTTTGTTTACATTTTTTTAAGACTGATGATTCTAAAGTTATGGCAAAATTTGTCAAGTCTAACATTTTTGCTAGGTTTGGTACTCATTTTTGCAACCGATTGTTGAGGAATCTTTTAAAAAAAGTACCATGTCACTTATAAGTTGTCTACAGCCTGTCATCCATAGAGAAATGGGCAAGCAGAGGTGTCAAACAGAGAAATAAAGTCCATTCTTGAGAAAATGGTGAGCCCAAATCGTAAAGATTAGAGCCAAAGACTTGATGATGCTTTTTAGGCATATAGGACTGCATACAAGACACCAACTGGCATGTCTCCATATCGACTGATTTATAAAAAATCATGTCATATTCTAATGGACATTGAGCATAAATGTTGGACCCCGAACTTTTCTTGGAAGCTAGAATTATTAAATGAGAAATTTGTTGGCGTTTAGTCATGAGTAAAAATGAGAATCCTTGAATTAGAAATTTATGGAGTTTATTTATGAATATTTTTAATCACATATGGTTGTATGGATTAAATGGAAGTGTTAGAATTAATTTAAAGATTTAGAAAATATTAAATCAAATATGGAAGGGTAAGCTTGGAAAGATTTAATAAATTGTTGTCTTTAATTAATAAGAAAAGAAGTGAATGAAGGGTACGTGGGTGAGAGACGTGTAGAAGTAAGAAAGAAAGGAAAGAAGAACCTATAAGAAGCTAGAGAAAAGGAAGAGAGTCGTGTAACAATAAGAGAAAGGGAGAGATGTGTTTGAGAGGTTAGGAAAAAGAGAGAGATTCGTGCAGAATAAGAAAGAAAGAGAGAAGAAAAATGTAGGAAGAAGTAGAAGAAGAGAAGCAGAACCGAACCAGCAAGGAAGAAGAAGGAAAGTAAAATAAAGGAGATAAGAAGTGGAAGAAGAAGATTCAACTGAGTTTTTGGTAACCTCTATCTTCTTTTCTTGTTTTGATAGAAGAAGAAAGTAGACAAAATAGGTTTTTATGTGCTGAAAATGAAAGGAGAAAGGAGAGAAGAAATCTATTTTGATTTTTCATGGATTTTCTATCAGATATTAGTTCGTTCAACTTAGTTAAATTAAGATTAAATTAGGTCTAAGCTCATTTTGGATAATAGAGCTTTATGGAGGTTTTATTCTTATATAATGTTTAAATGAAAATATGTTTGTTTGAAGGGAATCAAGAAAATTAAAGCAAAAGCAAGAGGAAAGACAAACTTAAGTTTGAAGTTATAAGTAAAGAGGTGGGTAATATGTTTATAGTTTTTTTGTGATGAGCTGAATTATTTGCTTATATGTGTACTTAAATGTTTGCTTTTATTCATTGTGAAGGTGAGAAAAAAATTCTATGAATTTATATCATGTTTGTTTTGTAATAATTTTGCTGTTTTTATATTGATGAAAAACTGAAAATCTAAAAAACATGAAAGTGTGAATATGATATGAAATATGTAAGCATCAAAAATCTGCTTATGTAGGTAAGAGAGATACCATTCTTTTCTTCACTTACACATTGACCTGAAGCCTTCTCCCGGCTGCCATATGAGCTCCAAAAAAATTGACTCATTCTATTCATGGTGTAAACTTCGGCTTTGCTATTCAGTTTTATGGGATTCTCTCAAGCCATATTATTTGTGCATTTCATTGTGATTTGCTGAGCATGATATATGATTTAGTGTTTCGTTATGATGACTAAAAACAAAAAATATATGATATGGATTATGTGACTGTAAATTCAAATTAAATGTTCTGTGAACTGAAATTGTGTATGTATATAAATATGCTTTGTTGTGTGTGTGAGTGGCTCATCACGGATGGCTATAAATGTATTAGCCACTGAGCTTCACAGCTCACCCTATTATTTTCCACTTCTCAGGTGCAAAAATCAGTAGATCAATAGTGAACCTTGCAAAACTTCGGCAAATCTCCAAGAATTTCCATCTTTTGTAAATAAGTTAGTTTGGATCATTTTTGGTAGCTTTAGAAGCATATCAAGCATGAGCATACATGTAGTATTTTTTTTGTATTATACTACTGATGTGGCTTTTTTTTGTAACTGAAGTAATGTACACACTCTGTATTATTTGAAAAATGAATGAAAGTAAGAATTGCAAAATTTCTCTTATATATATATATATATATATATCTCTCTCCATTATTAACAGTGAATTGTGTTGGAAATAAAATTGATAGTTGTTAAGGACTTATGAATAGATTTTTTTAAAGCAATTGTTTTTAATGGGAGTTTTGTATGTATGGTTTATGTTGTTGGTTTCGGGTCTTTTGTTTTGTAAGAAATGTTTATTGACAAATAAGAGAAAATAAGAGAATAAGGGGATAAAAATGTATTTTGAAACTTAATTGAATAAATTGGATTGATCTAGGTAGAATTTGACAAAATTGTCTTCATGAAAGTTGTATATCTTTCTCTTAGCTTTCTAATGACATAAATTTTATAGCTTTTGGAATTCAGGATTGAAAGTTATAAAGTTTTGAAATGGGTGTGTGCAGTTGGAAAGTCGTGATCGTGCACAAGCATGATTGCGAAAACCCGTTTAATACCGCTACTGTGTATCATATGTCGCAATCATGCACATGCATGATTGTGACTTTTGTGTTTTTGAAGGAAGCTCACGATCGTGCTCAAGCACGACCATGATGCAGCCTTCTCAAGGCCATGAGTTTTGTTCTCACGGCTGTGACCTTTTAAAGTCACACCTGTGAATTTTGTTCTTCCTTTTTTATTTAGTTAATTGTTTGTTTAATTTTTTTTACTCCCACTAAGAAATTGAATGATTTTATCTTGATGTTAATTATATATTTATTTATTTATTTTAAAAGTCCCCCAATTTTGGCCCTTTGTCGTTACATAATAAGAACCGAGACTTGAGGCCAACATTTTTGGTATCAGAGATAACTTCTTTGGTATCAGAGCCCATGGTTCCTAAGGATTCCTAGGCTTAGAATATGTTGTACTGTGAAATATGTGATGTGTGATAAAGTGTTTGTATTGTTAAATTATTGTTTGCATTATTGAGTTTATTGATTGCATTAAGTGACATGCATATTATGCATCATGTAGGAAATAAGATTAAAAGGAAAAAAAGCTAAAAGATAATGTCTTATTGAAGGAGTAAAATGCCACCTTGTAAAAGAACACGAGGAGTTTTGCAAGGATTTGTTGCACTTGATTCCCCACCATTAGAGAAGGTTACTGATGAGTATAGAATCCCAGTAATGGAACCACATGAGTCACACGTATGAACTTTCGTTAAGAGTTTAGGCTATTAGAAACAATAAGAAGAATGATGATTTGTCAGAGTGTAAGATAAGGAGTGCTTGTGGATATCTAGAAATAAGAAATACTACGTAGTACGATATGTTAGACATAGATTCAGTATTTGTGGTTATGTAAGTGAATATGGTAACAGAATTTTGTTATAGATATGTACATGATTGATATAGATGTGAATATATTTTCATGAATTGACTGAGAAAGAAATAGAAACATAGGTAGAAATGACAAGATTTAAAGTGTACAAGCAAAGTGGAATTGAAAGATTGAACTTGGAATTTAAAATGATTGTTTAATTAATGTGATAAGATTTATGATCTGGTATAAGATTGTGTTAGTGGATTTGAGATCAAAATTTCAAGATGGTTATGTGTCTATAATTCTTAATTGATTAAAAACGTACGTATAGAAGATGAAATAAATGATAGTGATATATGTAGAAGTTCTCAAGGTTATGTTGACCAGTTATTATGAGTACATATCCGATAATGTGGTTACATTGGTGGATAATGTGATTGAGCATATATGAAATCTATATTTGGATATGGTATAGGATGTAATCTATGATCCTTACAGTTAAAATCATGAGATGAATTAGAGTAACGCAATGGAAGTATGGGACTAGGTGGTTATGTTGAAAAGGTAACTATTATTGAGAAGTAACTTTTGAATAGTCATAAAATATTCAAAGGTTGTTCAGAATCAATTGCGATTAAAGTATCATTAGTATGAGATATTAATTGGTGACCTATCGAAAATACATTTCTATATAGGATGTAATGATCTTGATGGTACATAACAAAATATAAGAGTAAATGAATATGCCTCTTATTTCATTGAGCTTTATTATAAAGAATATTCTGATCATGTAAAGTGTGACAAAAATTGAATTTATTGAAATATCATGAACAGTTGAAATTGATTTTATTGAGGTATTAAGAATGGCTAAAATAACAATGATGAATATAGTTGATTGATAAAGATTATGGAAACAGTGTAGATGATTAAGGTGAGAAACCTTCTTGTGATAGAGATGTTTTATCAAATCATATCGCGTAAATTAAATGTTTCATTTCTAGGAATGAATGACTATTAAACAAATCAGAAGTGACTATTGGAGTCATTTAGAAATAAGACTCAGGCATAAAAGTTGAATATGCTATAGAGAGTGCATGAATTTTGTTTAATGTAAAGTAGCCTACCTATATTATTAGGTACATGAATTTGAGGCGATGTTGTTGTTATTGTTAAAGGAACTTAGGTCTGACAAAATTGAAATGTGAAAGCGATTGTATATGATAAATGCAAGTGAATGATTGCATATAACATGAAAATTGATCTGAAGTAGAATCTGCGCGACTTAAGAAAAACAAAAGAGTTAAGTGGATCAACGCTGAAGAGATATGGAATAGCAAGTAGAGGATAAAAGTGTTGTGTGAGTATCGTATCGCCTTGACGAGGTTTGTTACAATTCGGTAAAAAGGGTAGTGAAATTGCAAGAAACCTAAGATATATTGTGGAACCAGTTAAGATAGTATGGTGTTTGAATAAGCGACTAAATTGAGCGATTTTGCTAAATATAGTAGTTTGGAAGAAATTATTCAAGTGAAGGAGTTACTTAGGACACTGAGGAAAACATAAGATAGCATTACCTCCATTTGTTTGATCACTTAGGTAAGAATTTCGAGGACGAAATTCTTTAAGGGGAAGAATTGTTGGACCCCGAACTTTTCTTGGAAGTTAGAATTATGAAATGAGAAATTTGTTGACGTTTAGTCATGAGTAAAAATGAGAATTCTTAAATTAGAAATTTATGGAGTTTATTTATGAATATTTTTAATCACATATGGTTGTATGGATTAAATGAAAGTGTTAGAATTAAGTTAAGGAGTTAGAAGATATTAAATCAAATATGGAAGGGTAAGCTTAGAAAGATTAAAAAGATTGTTGTATTGAATTAATAAGAGAAGAAGTGAATGAAGGCTGCGTGGGTGAGAGACGTGTAGAAGTAAGAAAGAAAGAAAAGAAGAACCTAGAAGAAGCTAGAGAAAAGGAAGAAAGTCGTGTAACAACAAGAGAAAGGGAGAAACGTGTTTGAGAGGTCAGGAAAAAGAGAGAGAGTCAAGTAAAATAAGAAAGAAAGAGAGAAGAAAAATTTAGGTTTTACCCAGCCAAAAAGTCCAAAAAGACCCTCCAAATATCAAAATAGAAGGAGATCTTCATGTCTAGTGAGCACCTGTCATGATCGTGTCACGATCGTGACCAAGTGTCATCCTCTTTTGTCATGATCTTGACCAAGTGTGATCCTTTTCTGTCACGATCGTGACCCTAGGGGAGACTTACCTGTCATAGTCGTGACCTTGTTCCTTTTGTCCAAGCTTTCTCCAACTTCCTTCAATCTTCTTCATCTAAGTTCATACACTAATAAACACATTACAACACCCCAAGCACACAAAATTAAAGTCCAATATTTTGCTCTAAACCAAAAAACACTAAAAAACATAAGCATACCATCACATTGATATAATTTTAAACCTAAACATGCACAAATCATCTAATTAACAACTAAAAACACACTAAAACACCTAACGAAACATAATGTAAACTACAACTATTACTTATCTTCAAGCAACGTAACAGGCATCTGACCCTTTCCCAACAGTGCCTTATATAAATTGTTTTGTTCTTAATATTGCTTGCATCTTGACTTACCTCATAATAAAACTCATATTGTTGTCAAATTTCTTACTATCAATTTTTATTTCACCATAAGTAATCCCAAAAAAATATTAGTTTAACACCAGTTTCAAAGGGTTAAATTACAACGGAACAAAAATATTTATTTGGGAAAGTAAAGCAATAAAAAATACAGAAATAGAAGAAGAAAAATAAAAAAAACATACAAATTTATATGGTTTGGCATTAGCCTACTTCCATGGGCAAGGGGAAAAATCCACTAATTATTAGAAAGTGGTATAATAACAAAAAAGAATGCTTAAAACCCTAAACCTAGATATATTTTAGGTGCTTACCTATCATAAATTATGAAAAAGAAGAGAAACAATCATAAAAAGGAAGGAAAGAATAGGGTAATTCTCTCACAAATTGTGGATCACAAAATACTCTTACCAATTGAAGAAAAAGACTATCAAAATGGATTGAAAAGCCTATTTTTATAGGCCAAAATTCTAGGGTAGTAAGTAAATTTAATTTCCATGATTAGTTCAAATAGACTAAGCAAAAATAAATGTAAAATTATGCAAAAATTAACCATCTAAAATTATTTCTCGATAGCCAAGAGAATCAAGGACTAAGTAATATGTTTAGTGGTCAAGTGTTAGCCCTTTAGCACATGAAGGCATTTCACAGCTAGCTGGAGATGGGCCTTGGGTGGCAAGTTAGTTGGATCACACGCATGGAGGTGGCATGCGAAAGCTCCAAGATAACTTAGCAAGTTAGATCAAACATGGTGTGAGTTTTGGTAGAGTTTCAGACCCTGTACGAGTTAACATGGCTAAGATTAAGTGCTTGATGGACTAAGGACTTAGTGGTTGCTCAAATGGACAGACCATGGCTAATGGACTTGATATGGGTAAGCATTGGATCAAACCAGTGTGCTATGACTGACTTTGATTTGGATGACTAGTCATCAACAGATAGAGATAATGGGGAGATCTGGGATGATGTGGTAGATAAGATCACAGAGGATAAATATCAGCTCTAAAGGATAAAGACCAAGAGGGAGGATCATCTAAAGATAGTGGACATCTTCGTGGATAGGGATAGATTATGTGTAATCTTTTATCTTATTAATTGGGATGTAGATAAGCCTTATCATATAGAGCCCTATTTAGATGGGATGTTATCTTATTAGATAATGATGTAATCTAATAGTCTAAGATGTGATCTTAAGTAGTAGAATTCTGTTCGGATTCTAACTTGTTCCCCAAGCCTTGATGGCTATATACAGCTCATTTGAGCCTTACTCCTCAAATATAAAGACATATATAGAAGAGCATCCTTTGTATACTTTGAGGGAAGTAATAAAGGTTGGCATTATTACTATATCTCTTTCTTGCTTTATTTTTACATTTACTATTCTATTGCTTTCATTATTTTTAATAGTTTTAATTTTTATAATGTTTTAGTAGGTAGTTTAGTTGTTAAATTGAACGATTAGTGCATATTTATGTTAAGATTGTGTTATTTAGTTAAATGTTTGTGTTTTGAGTGTTATATGGGCTAGATCATGCTTTTGTGATTTAATTTTGTGTATTTTAGGTGCCTTGATGTATTTGTTAGTATTTGAGAACAGATATGGAAGAGTGGAGGACAATTAGAGGAAACCCGGAGCTAGAACTAGGCCCACGATCAGGCCATGATCATGGAAGAATTAGTTAGGGGAGCCATAATCGTGGCCTGGTCTACTATGATCATGATAGAGAGCTAAATGAAGTACCACGATTGTGGCATTATAGGCCACAATCGTGGACTATGCGATAGACAGTGCAAACAGCCTCCCCATCGTAACTTAATAAGGGACATTTGGGACTTTTTGGACCCGAGAAAATCCTAGGATTGACCTAAAATAAAAAAATATTATATAAAGAAAGAAAAGACTAGTAGGAGCTTGAATTTTTTCCACTTTGGGAAAACTCCAAGAAGAAAGAAGAAGAAGAGAGAGAAGAGAAAGGAAAGGAGAGAATAGCGAGCTTTTGCTACAGCTACTTTCCCAAGCCATCCTAATCCCATCAAAGTAACATTTTCTCTCCACTTTTGTTATTTTTTTCTTTGAATTTGTAAGATGGATATGATGATGTTGATGGATTTGGGATTTATTGTAACATCCCGTTTCCAGAGAACGGGTCGGACCAGAGAACGGGTCCAGGTGTAGTAAATTACCACACCTCATGCTCATGCAGTTGTGAATAGTGAGTGTTGTGCATATAAGAACTTAGTGTACATTCGTT
>JANQBM010788294.1:0-14359 GCA_025594535.1 Erythroxylum domingense | reverse complement strand
TCAATTCTACATCCTGTGCTTGTAACTCCCTAACCTTCTCTCTGAGTATCGGTCTCACTCTGAAGGTAACAACAATACAATCAGGTTGCTCTTGATTCAAACTTATCCTAAGTTTAGCCATCTCTTCCAATAATGGTAGACAAACTGTCTGAACATGGGCTATTGATGATTTCCTACTCAAGGCATCCGCCACGACATTTGCCTTGCCTGGATGATACTTAATTAAAAAATTATAACCCTTAAGTAACTCAATCCACCTTCTCTGTCTCAAATTCAGCTCTTTCTGACTCAGTAAGTACTTGAGATTTTTATGTTCAGTAGAGATCCTCGTCTGAACCCCATACAGATAATGTCTCCAAATCTCTAAGGCAAAAATCACTACTGCCAATTCCAAATCATGGGCCAGATAATTTAACTCATAAGGATTTAGCTGTCGCGAGGCATATGTTATTACCTTGTCTCCTTGCATCAATACACAACCCAAACCCTTTCTTGAAGCATCACTATACACTGTATAACCCTCATGTCCCATAGGCAAAGTGAGAATTAAAGCACTTGTCAATCTATGCTTAAGCTCCTCGAAGCTCTTTTGGCACTCATCACTCTAGATAAACTTCTGATTCTTCCTCAATAACCTAGTTAATGGAGTAGTAATCATAGAGAATCCTTCTACATATCTCCTATAGTAACCTGCCAGACCCAGAAAACTCCTCACTTTTGTCACTGTCTTGGTGCATGCCACTTCACCACTGCTTCAATTTTCTTCGGATCAACATGTACCCCATTCTCAGAAATTACATATCCAAGGAATACCACCTCATGGAGCCAAAATTCACATTTGCCGAATTTGACATAAAGTTCCCTCTCCCTCAGTGTCTGTAGTACTATCCTGAGATGTTCCTTATGTTCCCCTTCACTCATGGAGTACACCAGAATGTCATCTATAAACACTATGACAAACTGATCCAGATACTCCTTGAAGACCCTATTCATAAGATCCATACATGTAACTGGAGCATTGGTTAAACCAAAAGGCATAATTAGGAACTCGTAATTCCCATACCGTGTCCTTAAGGCTATCTTATTTACATCAAATTCTCTAATTCTGAGCTGATAATAGCCCAATTTGAGATCAATCTTGGAAAAGACCCTTGCTCCCTGCAGCTGATCAAACAGATCATCTATTCATGGTATAGGATACTTGTTTTTAATGGTCATCTTATTGAGTCTCCAGTAATCAATAAACATCTGCCATGTTCCATCCTTCTTCTTGACAAATAGAACAGACGCTTCCTAAGGTGACGAAATCGGCCTTATATACCCCTTCTCTAATAGTTCCTCTAACTATTTCTTAAGCTCCTTCAGCTTAGCTGGAGCCATCCTATATGGTGGTATGGAAATGGATGCAGTCCCAGGAATCAAGTCAATGGAAAACTCGGTTTCCCTCATCAGTGGCAAACTAGGTAAGTCCTCTGGGAATACATCAGGAAATTCCCTTACAACTGGAAAATCATCTAACCTCTCTTCATTCCCCTCAGTGTCCATGGCGTGTGTCAAGAAGGTTTCACACCCATTTTCCATCATCCTATCAGCTATCAAAGCCAAAATAAGTCCTGGCAATGATATTCTCCTATCTCCTCAGAAAGTCACCGTCTCTCCATTTCCCAAATCAAATTCTACCACCCCGAGGCTACAATCCAACTTCGTATGATACTTCTCCATGGAATCCATTCCCAATATCACATCTAGACCCTTTAACTCTAACGGTAGCAAATCCACTACTAGTTGAGCACTCTCAATGAAAAGCTTATAATCCCTATACAGTTGACTTGTTATCACCTTCCTTCCTAAGGGAGTACTAACAATCAAGGGACTATCCATTGGCATCAAGTCAACATCATGAAAGATTATGCTTGCAGAAACAAATGAATGTGTGGAGCCAGAAGCAATCAAAAAATATACTGCAGAATTGAATAACTGGGCCATACCCGTGACAACTTCAGGAGCGGCTGCAGCTTCCTCTCTGGTCATGGAAAACACCCTTGCTTGAGCCTGAGCCTGAGCCTGACCCCTTGGCCTTCTTGGAGGAATAACCTTCTTTGTAGCTTCAGAACTTCCCACCTCTGTGACTGGCATAGGTCCTATTGTTTCTACTCTCCTCAGGCCATGCAACTGCGTCCCCTCTTGCCTCGGTACGTGAGGGCAATCCTTGATCATGTGTCCCTTCTCCCCGCATCAGAAGCATGCTCTAAGTAACTTGAAGCACTCTCCTTTGTGTAGTTTCCCACAATGCTCACATTGGGGATTTGTGTATCTACTCCTCCTCACACTGCTATTGCCTCTTGTTGTTGAGGCTAGCACTGACACTACTATTGCTTGCCTAATCTTAGAAGAGGCACTACTGCCTGCCTCACTTCGTATGTGTGAGCTTTTCACTCCCCTTATAGGCAGTGGATCACTCACCCCTTTCTTGGAAAGCTGTTCTCGGTTCTTCCTCTTCCTACTCACTTCGTATTTGATGTTCTCCAGTTCCTTTTCCTGGAGGGCTGCATCTACCAATAGCTGGTAGTCACAGAAATTATGGATCAGCACCTTCTCCTTAATCCCCAAATGGAGACCTCCTTCAAACTTGCGACACTTGTCCTCCTTATTAGCAATAATGTTTGTTGCATACCGGGAGAGCTAAGTAAACTTTAACTCACACTCACTCACACTCATATCCCTCTGTGTGAGATTCAGAAATTCTCTAGCCTTCTCTTGGATATAGATCCTCAAGAAGTATTTCCTCCTAACAGCTTCCAAAAATTCCCTCCATGTCAGTACTGACGGTATTTCCTGACTGTGGGGCACTGATTCCCACCAATGAAATGCGTCTCCTAGCAACAAGCTAACTGCATAATCCAACTTCTCTTCATCGGAGAAATTCATCTGAAGTAGGACTCTCTCGGTCCACTTCAACCATGCTTCAGCCTCCTTCGGATTTGTAATACCATTAAAGTCTACAGCTCTATACTTGTGGAGCTTATCATACTACCCGCTCCTCTCCACTAGAGATGGAACCAACACTTATGACCCTTTGCTTATGGCATAAGTGAAAGCCTAGGCAAAGGCTTGAAAGAATTGTGGGTCTAGATGGTTTGCTTGAGGCTGAGGAGGAGGAGGCAGTGGCACTTCATGTTGCACACTTGGTGCCTCAGAATCATGAGCAGAGTGTGTCCTTGCTTCTTATGGGACATGAGATCCATCCATACTTCCTGTGCAAGAGTGAGATCGAGTCATAGCTCCTTGAGCTCTCCTTCGAGGCGGCATAATCACTCCTTCAGTTAAAAACCATTTAAAATCTTTAGTTGTTTCATGTCGAGTTTAAACTCGCATATGTGCATGTAAAACCCTCTTTAAACCATGCTTTATGTAAAACAATTTTAAGTTCCATTCAAGCCTAAATGTACCATAGATATAAGCAATGATAAGCCCCCAACTTATAAAATGTACATGATTTGGGACAAAAAGTATAACTTTCACTAGGGATATCAGATTAAGACCATCTACAACTTCTGTGAAGACCCAAAAGAGAGATTTTGCCATCTAGAGGGTCAAAAATTTGCACTTTTTCATAACTTTCCCAAGAATGTCCACTTAGTGGACGTACCTTCCTTGAAATGGATATGAACTGAGCTGGGACACTAAAAAACCCGATAAGGTCTACCTAGCAGACATGAAATCTACCCAACGAATATTTACGGTTCAAATTCCAGACTTTTAACTCTTCAATCATATCTAACACCTCTCATGCATATCCTATCATTCCTACTTCAATTTCCTCATCATTTTGACCTCCATTCCAATTTAATATCAGCTCCATATCATTAACACTCAAATCATAATCTATGATTAATCATCAACCCAAAAACATAACATGCAAACTTATACACATTCATTATAAATTTTTGCATATGATCACACAAATACAACATCAACCATGTCAATACCTTCTTCAATAATTCAGCACACAGTCATCTCCCTTTATTACTTTCATTTCATCCCTAACTTATCACACTAATTCTTCCATTTCAACATATCATAGAACTCATTTTCTATTAACTCAAGTAAAGAAAAGCTATAATGTGTCCAGTATATACCCTGTACAGTATCACTAAGTTGTAAAAAGCATATCTCTCAACTCCAATGTCCAAAAATTACAAAATTTATATCATTCTACAACTTCGAAGAAGACAACATTGTCCAAATCAGCCTAGATTAATACCGTTTTTTCCTTAAAGGCAGAACACAAAATTTTACCCTTATGAATGCTTAGAAATGCAATCTACAAACTTTGAGAGTTATGAGCAAAAATACAATCATATTTCATTATCTTCAAAAGGAAAGAGTTTTACAAAGCTTTAACGGGCATTTCAAGACCCAAATACATCATTGGTCTCTCAATCCAAAAATACAAAATATATATATGATTGATACTTGAAATACGACTAAGGCCTTGAATATTCCTACACTAACTTAACAACAAAAATATGCAAATTTGGAATGATGTCTTGACTCTCGATCACTCAATCTCTTGCTCGTCACCTGTAGATGGGGAGGAATGGGTGAGCTTAAAAGCTCGTGGGTAACAAGTTTATAACGAATAATAAGCAAAACCATTTAAAATGTTCATTGTCGTAGAAAATTCTTATTGAATCATAAAACACATGGTTCTTAAATTTTTAACCAAATTCACAATAGAATAATTAATGTATGCATCAATCTTGTTAATATATCATGAACACATAAACACATCAGAATGGTTTGTGTAAGTCCATAACATGATGAACTACACAATTCCACATAATGGTCCTGAGTAGTCGTAAACTTGAAGGAGTCCATAAAGGAGCTCCGTGCCACTAGCGGGCAGGCAGGAGAAGCCTTTAACTTGGTCAAGGTGCACGTGACATTCTTGAATGGATTACACTAAACCCACATAACGTGTAATTCATGAATTGTAAACCAATTGCCCAAATGGCACATTTTGAAATCATGTCTTTTATGAAGATGAAATATTTCATATGCATTTCCATCATCTTTTTCACAATTAATCAACCAAATTCAAATATTAAGCACATTGCAATTTCTTAAATCATTCAAAAGCAACAAATGCCACAATTATAAAGCAATGAAAAAATCATTTTATCTTCTTGACTAAAAAGAAAACATAAAGGCTCATTATCCAATTATAAACAAGAAACCCACCTTGAATTTCCTTGCTTAAAAGACTTGCTCAAAAATGCCTTTCCTCTTACTCCTTTTGCCTCTCCTCTTGATTTCCTTCAATAATGGTAAAAATCCCAATTCACTAGGACTTCCAATTGAGAACCCAATAAGCATATTCACTAAAATTGATTCTAGAATGCTTAAACCCATACATTTCCTAAGCTTCATGAACCAAAACCCTTATAAAAATCCAAAAGATTAAAATTGTTCTTACCTTGAATCTTCACCAAATGACAAGATTTTTGGCTCAAAAGAAAGCTCTTATCTTCCTCTTTCTTTTTCTCTTCTTGAACAACCTCAAAATCACTCTTAAAGACTCAGAAAAGATGAAACCTAGCTTTTTCTTCTTTCTTATCTCTAATGGCCGAAACTCTCTCCTTTCTTTCTCTCTTTCACGATTTTCCCTTCTTTTCTCTCCCATTTTTGTTTTTTCACTCTTCTAAAATTACAAGACAACAATTCCTCTTCCCATTCTACCCTTAATGAATGCTAAAAGTCCACTTTACCCTTCCTTTAATGTTTTATGACTCTTAAACATAGTAACATGCCAAAATTGCCCTCATACATTCTTACTACTTTAATTTAATTTACCAATGTAATAAAATCCTACTAACATTGGAATAAATAATGAAAGTCCAATAATAATTCTATCATGATCTTATAATTCATTCTAAGGCAAAAATTCAAATTCCATGCTTATTCCATAAACTATCATGCTTAATTCAACAAAAAAATATTTTGGGGGCCAATAATGTCGGTAAATTGGGGAAAAAAGTTGGTAGAAACGATCTGGCAGTACTCTGCCCGATTCTGAGACCTCGTCCGTGAAGTAAATCATCGCACCTACGGCTTTTTCCATTCATTGCAAAACTTCCATGATCTCTTTCCGAACCAATATAAAATAAATAATAAATAAAAAATGGAAAACTTTCATCAGCAATTTTTCCAAGTTCATTTAATTAAAAATTTTCATTTAACTAAAATAGATAAAATGAATAAAATAAAAAAAGAAATAAACTAAAAATAAATAAATAAACTACTTTTTTACTTATTTTATTATTATTATTTTTTCCCAATAAGATTCCTTTTTATTTTCATGAACTAGCCCACGATTACAGGTCTTTTTTTGTTTCAATATAATATCTTAAATCAATGGTAGGTTCAATTGAGCAACTAAATTGGACCGAACCCCCACTCGAACCCAGAGCTAGCTGGTTCTCCCCGAAATGCATTGAGGCGTAGCAGTTGACTGCATCCGTATGTATGTGATGCATGGAACCATGGCTAACTCAACAGTGGCATCAGAGCTTGTTTGTGCATGTAATAGATGATGTATTGAACATGTGCAAAGTGTTTGTTGGGTTGTGACTAACTTGTATGTCGTTTTGGAAAAATTCGTGTAAATTTTAGAAAACTTGATTTTTGTTTTTCTTTCTCATAAATGTTTATAAGATGTTATATTATGTTTCTGTAAAAGGATATTGCAATTTAATGTCATTTTCTATTTTTTTCGAATTTATATCCAGACTATTCATATGTTAATTCCTGGGATTTTCTAGAAAACTGATTGCATGTGTTGACTTTGAAAACTTCGTATTAATTCTAGAAATTTTTTTCTGTTTTTCTTTCACTAAAATGTTTATAAGATGTTATATTATGTTTTTGTAAAAGAAAAATGCAATTGATTGTCATTTGCTATTTTATTAAGAATTTAGTTTCAACTTGAAGCATGTATGAAGTTCTGGAAATTCTGGAAATATGATGAACATGCATGAATGAAAAATTCATATTAATCTTTTGAAAAATTGTTTTTATAAATTTTATTCATGCACATGCAAGATGAGATGTTTCCACTTGTATGAGATGCATGACGCTTGTTAAAGTGGTTATCTTATGCATGCATGATGTAATGTTTGTCTAGTGTTAGAAGTAATGTGACAAGTGTCATACACATATGATGTGTTGGCTTATTCCTATTTTTAATAAATAAATCCTAGGAATTAGTTTCTGGAATTTATTATTAGACACATTTAGAATGTATATAAGAC
Source organism: Erythroxylum domingense (assembly GCA_025594535.1). Lineage (NCBI taxonomy): Eukaryota > Viridiplantae > Streptophyta > Magnoliopsida > Malpighiales > Erythroxylaceae > Erythroxylum > Erythroxylum domingense. The sequence goes on along the minus strand of JANQBM010788294.1, from coordinate 7,046 downwards.
TCTTGAATTTTTTCAGAATTAATTGAATTTTATTCAATTAGTAAATAAAGTCAAAGTTAACATTGGTCAACTTTTTGAAAGTTATAGTTGACTTACTTAATGACTTATAATGTATGTATTTCAGTTATGAAACCTAAATAAGGTTCTTATGTAATAATAAATGTATTATTTTGATGAAAATAATATGCTTAATGCATGTGCTTGAATTAGGGTTCTAACAATTTTTCGAACATTGAATCAATCTCTTTAATGTCTAATAGGATAACTTGTCTATATTGATGATTTTGGCTGTCAAGATAATTTTGGCTAATGCTGAAATTGTTTAGATAAATTTGAGATGACCTAGGGATATTATAAAGGACTAATTGGTGTACGAAAATTTTGGAAACCCTAGGGATTAATTTAGAATTAATCTAAGTAGAGCATAACATTTCTAGTTTGACTAGATAAAGGCATATAAACTAGGATTAAAGTGTTTAATCTGGACATCAAAATAATTGAATTTTAGGGTTACTAATCGAATCACATTCATAATTCAGATTAGCCAAGACTAACACTAGTACCCTATTAGGTTCAAGATTTGAATTGAATCACGAACTTTAGATGCATAGTCAAGTCATAACCTAAATTTAAACCTCCTTTGTGTGATACATGCATTAGATGCATTTTAAGGGTAGTTATGGACATAGGCTCAATTTAATTGAGTTATCCATAATCTAAATGTATATATGATATACATAATTAAGATCATCCAAGTATTGATGAGCCAAAATATTAGGACTTATGTCTTTCATTGATATGGCAAGAAACAGAGTTTTTTTAGAGTTAGGTTGTTAGGCAAACCCAAGCCCGCTCTACACGAATATGTTCAAACCATAGAAATTAGATTTTTGGATTAATAGGTTGGTCCTAACTGGAAGTGTTAATTTGTTGGGCAAACCTATAGTTAATGTGGATAGAGGCAAAGTTGGGTTATATACATGGGATGTATATAAATCAAGAGTTGATAACCCAATGAGTGTGCTAAATTAACAGTTGATGGCACAAGTCAATAGATGCATAATTGAATGCAATTGGTATGAATGATACATACCGATTGACCTAAGGTGGCTTATTTGGCAAACTCAAGGTCATTCTTGGTGATATTGGATATCGACTCGTTAAGAAAACTATAAGTTTTCTAGAATTCATAATGAGGGCTATAGATTTGAATAAGAATAATGGGACCCATGATGCATGTTATTAAAGTCCTTATAGATATGCATTAAGTGTACATTCTAAAACTTTCTCTCGTTCTTTTAGGTTATCGAATCATATGATGTCTTCTAGTGTGAACCTACGCTCCCTACTAGATTCCAACAAACTCATGGGACCTAACTTCTTAGATTGGCTATGAAATTTGAGAACTATTCTCAAATCTGAAAAACTAGGATATGTCCTAGATGAACCACTTCCTGATCCCCCTGCTGCCGATGCATCTGATGAAGATAAGAAAGCATATAAGAAGCTACTGGATGATAGTGAGTTGGCTAGGTGTATAATGTTGGACTCTATGTCACAAGAACTATAAAAGCAACATGAGGCTATAGATGCTCATACCATAGTTTACCATCTGAGGGAACTGTTTGATGAGCAAGCTCGGTCTAAAAGGTTTGAGACCTCGAGGTTGCTTTTTTGTTCTAAAATGGCCGAAGGATCATCTCTAGTGTAGTATGCACTGAAGATGAATGCATATATTGAGAGGTTAGGCAGTTTGGGTTTCATTATGGATCATGAATTAGGTATATACTGAATTCTTACTGGTTTGACCTATAGTTATTCATAGTTTGTGCTTAACTATTGTATGAACCAAATATCAACGACAATACCTTAGATAATTAATTAGCTAAAAACAGCTGAGTAAACGGTCAAGAAGGACAGTAAGGCTGTGGTGCTAGTGGACTTTGCTTCGAGTTCTCGAAAGAAGAACTAAAAGAAGAAGAAGAAGTCCAAGAGGCTAGTGGGAGGTGTAGTCAAGAAAAAGGAAAAGGAGACAACACCGAAGTGGATATACTTCTATTACAAAAAAGAAGGACATTGGAAGAGGAACTGCAAAGCTTATCTGGAGTCACTGAACCAAAATAAGGCATTAGATGCCCCACCATCTGAAGTAAATCACATGTTAATATAGAAATTATGTACAATATATGATATACGCAAGAAGGGGAGTTGAATTGTGTATTCTTTTTGTGAATACAAAATCTTTAATATTTCTGATAAAAACTTCTCTAACTTGTTAAAAGAATATCACCAATGTTATATGAAAATTGTTACGTAGATAAATCGCAAATAACTTTTATGTACTTAATTAAGAACAAAATAGAATAAGTTGAGAGATACAAGATAGACTCTGCGATTTTATACTGGTTCACCCCAAACCATGGGCTACGTCCAGCCCTCAGAATTTGTCTGAGTATTCACTATACTTCAAAAAATTACAAGTATTCTTTCTTCCTTCTAGAGCCTCTTTAGGTCTTTTACATCAAGTATTCTTTCAGCTATCTTAGCCTCTCCAGGCTCTTAGCCTTTTCTTTCTCTCACTAGAAAGATATTGTGAGCTATCGTTACAGTAGGTTTAGCTCTCCAGTATCGCACTACATAATTTTTCTTTTCTAAGTATACACTTGAATGCTCAAAAGTTATAGGATCAAAGGTTTCTAAAAAAAATTGTTTAATCTTCGACTACGACTATTATATATAGTCTAAGTCTGCAACTGCTTCTTGATTCTTGATAACTACTTATTTGAATCTTGATAACTGTTTCTTGAGTCTTAATAACCACTATTTAGTTGAGTTATGCAACTAACTCTAACTAACTAACTGTTTAACGTACTCGCGTATATTCTGCTTTGTATCGTCTGTGTTTTCCTTCTTCTGTACTTTGCGCTTCTTCTGTATCTTTGCGCTTCTTCTATATTGTCTACTTCTTCTGTGTTTTGCTTTCTTCTATATCTTCTGCTTCTTCTGTGTTTTCTACTTCTTCTGTGTCTTTGCCCTTCTTCTGTATCTTCTACTTCTTCTATATCTTTGTGCTTCTTCTTCTGTGTTTTGCTTTCTTCTATATCTTTTGCTTCTTCTATGTTTTGCTTCTTCTATGTTTTGCTTCTTCTGTACCTTTTGCTTCTTCTTTGCTTTGCGCTTATTCTGTGTTTTGCTTCTTCTGTACCTTCTGCTTCTTTTGTGCTTTGCGCTTCTTCTGTATCTTTTACTTCTTCTACGTCTTTGTGCTTCTTCTATATCTTCTACTTCTTCTATGTCTTTGTGCTTCTTCTGTATCTTTTACTTCATCTGTGTCTTTGTGCTTCTTCTGTATCTTTGCGCTTCTTTTGTATCTTTTACTTCTTCTATATTTTTTGAGCTTCTTCTGTATCTTCTACTTCTTCTGTGACTTTCTTTCTTCTATATACTCCAATTCTTCTTTGTATTACTTCTGTGTTTTGCTTTCTTCTGCACATTTAACGCACTCATCAAACTAGTTCATTTATTTCTAACATTATTATTATTTGATTATCATCAAAATTAATCATCGTAAGGTCCTCCTGACTTAACAATCTCCCCCTTTTTGATGATAACAAATAATCACAATTTAGAAAGATAAAAGTGAATGAACTATTTTTATTCAGATAAAGAATAAGAAGATATTAAGCAATGTACACATATGCTATCTTCTTGTATCTGTTCTTCTCTTCTTTCTTCTACCTTTCTTCCTTTTGTTTCTTCTACTCTTCTCCCCCTTATTCTTTTCTCCTTTCTTCTTCTTCTACTTTTCTCCCCCTTTCTTCTGTTCTTCTCCCCCTATTTGTTATTAAACAAAAAGGTTATCTCAGATGCTTCATGATTTCAGAAAACATACGTTGCATGTCAGTCCTGATCAACTTGAGGTCTTCTTCTATTGACACTAGAAGATAAGCTACTTCCTCATGTAGATCACCAACTGAGTCACTCAAATCATCAACCTTAGTATGAATTTCTTCAATCTCCTTCACTAAGGCTTCCTAACTCCACTTCTGAGAGTGACTAACTTCTTCCATCCCAATTGTAGGAACTCGTTGAGGTGCATTTGATGGATAGAAGTTTGGTTCAACATGTGTTTCTGAAGGCAAAATATCTAATTCAATGATTTTCAAAACAGGAGGTTTGAACAATTGTTTTCCTTCTGGGAGATCAAGGTCATCAGGTTTTGGTAGTTTTGGTATTGGTTTGCCAAGAAGGTGAAGGACATCTTTAATTGAAGGTATAGAACTCAAAGATCTAATGTAGACAATTAGGTTCACAAGAGTTTTTAAGTTGAAACTAATACCTCCGACCATGATAGTTCTGAACCGTCCTTTAATCACCCTTCCAACCACCTGAGAAGTTGCGTCTGTGGTGAAGTGTCCACAATGACTTCCTTATGCTTTTGAAATGTGATGTGAAACATAGATTCCTTTTGGTTGTTCTGCATTGCATGCATCATCTATGCTTCTCACAACTTCTTGTATCTGCTCATTTGTAGGGTCACCTAGTTTTCCATCAGGGTACATCTTTTGTTTCCCTTTTTCTATATTGCGTACAATGTTTATAGCTCTAGGTTGTACATCAGGTACAATCTTGATCAATGTTCTACCTGTAGCTGGGTAGATGGTATATTAATCCTTTTTCATTTTCAACTGATATGGTTCTGACTTTTCATCTCTCAGACTCCTATATAATCTTCTTTCTTCATGATTTAGAAGATGTATAAACCAATCATTGACCAAGATAGGTTCAACTTGTACCTTGATTATCCTTTTCACAGGTTCTCTTATTATGATTGAGCCTCTGCTTCTAACAGGTACAATTTCTTTTATCACCTTCATTCTTAAGTCCTCTTTTCTGATAGGACTGTGAGAATCAACTGATTTTTCCTTCTGTTTAACACCAGTTGAAGTACTCTCATTCTGACTAGTCTTTAACTTCTTATTTTCTTCAACCAGTCCAGAAGGTGGTTGGGGTTGGGGTCTCTTCTTTTCAAACTCCAACTTTCTCTTAATTTTGGTCTCTTTTGTTAACTTTGGCTGTTGTTGTTGCAAGATTGAGACCAAAGACCTAGTAGCCTGTGGTACTTTTTCTACCTTCTTAGAATCTTCACCAGGAATAAGTTCTTTCCCTCTCTTCTGCTCTTTTTGTCGAAGAGTTAGTAATCTTAGTGATCTTCTTGATTTCTTAACTTGCTCAACATCAAGTGTCTCTCCTTTTCTTTTCAACGACACTTGTTTCTTAGATAGATGCACCTGGCTTTCTTCTTTTTGTAAATCATCTTATCTTTAATTGCTACCTTAGACGATTTATTCTTCTTTTCTTCTATAGCCATTTGTCCTGAGGATTGAGATTTCTTCTTCTTAATGGGAGTAACATTTCCACTTATGCTACGTCTGATTATGTGCTCCCCTTCAGTCCTTGCTTTCGCCATAGAAGTTGTCTCCTCATTTTCTTGAGTTTTCAATGTCATTCTACATATAGTAGACGCATTAATAATGCTTTTGATATTCATCTTCACCCTGTTTCCTCTATCCAGAAGAATTCCAAAATCTCTAAAGATTTTTGTTAGCATCATGCCATACGGTAAGGCATTGGAATCCCCTTTTGTCTTCATCATATACCCCAAAATTAGGTGTGGAAGATTTATGGGCTGATGGTTGAGTAGATAGAATAGGCATTGGTTATCTATTATTGTCACAACATTCTTCGATCCTGTTCTTAGTAGAATATAGTGAAACAGTATAGTATGTAGAACCCTAGCCTTCGGAACAAGATTTGACGCCTTCTTGTCCTCTGGGTCACTAATTCCGTATAGTTGTCGATTTACATGTGCCTTCTCTACAAGGTTGTCAGTCATCCATCTAGGGTTATACGACACATCCACTCCAACACATGGACATCCACTGACCTTCTCGATTAGCTCCAATGTCACAATAACTGACAATCTATCCACCATTGATACTACAGTATCGTCTACTACTTTCATATTCTTCCAAAACTGATAAACCTCATTCAGATAAACTGCTTCTCAAACCTGAAAGAAGTTCTTCCATCCCACTGCATCGACTTCTGATTCAATGTCCATCTAGTTCTTGTTCAAGGATTCTTCCATAAATTATAGCTTTCTCCATTATGATCTTTAGACAGTAGGAACTTTTCAATGTACTGAGATTAGTTTCTGAAGATGAGAATGTAAACGAAAGGGCTTGAAATTAGGAGTAATGAAACTTTTTTGTTTGAGAGCTTCTGCAAAAGTCGATTTAAGAGGATTTCAAGAGTATTCTAGAGTCGATGATTTTCTGAACCTTTTGAGAGGATTTTCCTTTATACTTCCTTCTAAAAACAATTACTGTCTATAACTTACAGTTACTGTGCTCTTGAAAACTTACGACTTTTTATCTTCCTTCAGTAAAATCATCTGGTTCATGACGTGTCAGATGATTGACCACTCAACACTACCATATTCAAGTTTCATCTAATTCCTTTGAATCTTTCTTCATTCAAGGGCTTAGTTAATATACTACCAATTGATGATTTGTCTTAACAAACTGTAGACTAACCATTCCTTTCTGTATATAGTCTCGCAGGAAATAATGCCTAACTTCAATATGTTTTACCTTTGAGTGTTGTATTGGATTCTTCGATAGGTTGATAGCACTTGTGTTGTCACAGAAGATTGAGATTTTTTCTTCTTTTATTAAATAATCTTCTAACTAATACTTAATCTATAACGTTTGCGAACAATAGCTTACAGATGACATATATTCAGCTTCTGCAGTAGAAAGAGCAATTGAGCTTTGCCTCTTACTATACCATGAAACTAGATTATGGCAAAGAAAGTGACATCCTCTACTTGTACTCTTCTTATCAATTCTGCCTCCGGCGTAATCAACATTACAGTAGCCAATTAACCTAAAATCTTTACCTTTTTCATACATTAAGTAAAGATCAGTAGAACCTGATAGATATCTCAAAATTCTTTTAACAACAATATAATGAGATTCTCT
>JANQBM010788187.1:0-14361 GCA_025594535.1 Erythroxylum domingense | reverse complement strand
GAATTGAGTGGACCATCAATGATGGTTCCTCACTGAGTTCGCAAACTCACCCAAAATTGCAAATTATTTTTCAGGACCGAGGGATTTAGTCTCCTAGCTCCAGAGAGATTTTCTGAGACTGTGTGGACCAGATTGGCGAGAGAGGTTATGACACACAGGTGGGTCAGCTGGGACTGCAGCATTTTGGGATGACCTAGTTAGGAGTTACATTTCTTTTTCATAGTATCTGTACTGGGATTTGCTGTATGTACAGACTGGACATCTGATGTATAAATTGTTTCCTTTGGAGTCATGAAAAGAGAAATTTGGTTTTTTTAAAAAAATCTTATGATTTACAATTACAGTTTTAATTATTTACATATATGTGATGCCATGTGGAGTTCAGTAGTGATCGCTCGTAGCGCTCCCTTATCTTAGGCTATATATCGAAATGACCTACGGGCATCCCGGTGCGTACCCTAGGGTAAGGGGGTGTTACAAATTTGATGTTGAATAAGTTAGTTAAATGTTTGATAAGTTAAAGTTGTTAAATGATGTTGTAACATAAGGAAAAATTTGTTTTCAATGTATCTAAGGGGAATGTTATAAGTTATCAGGAGCTTGTTTTTGTTGTGGCTCTCTTTAGCACTAAATTTGAGACTATCCCGAGACTTTGATACCATAATCTAGAATAAAAAGAGAATCAATGACTGAGACAACTGTTAAGTAGAGTAGAGCCAATGGAGCAAGACAGAGAGGTAGAGGCAGGGACAGAATAAGTTCAACTGGTCCTACTGTCAGGACTGAAGTACGGAGTAATTAGCCGCAATCTAAAGCCATAATCTACACTATCACCAGACAGGAGGCTTAGAACTCCCTAGATATGGTAGCAGGTTTGTTAAATGTCTTTTAGGTATAGAATCTAAACATTCATTCATCCCACAACATCTGGAATCTAAAATGCATTATGATATGGAGATGTTGAAATGTGGATTAGAAGTGAGCACTATGATAGGTAGTACGACAGTGATAGGAGAAGTGTAACATCCCATTATCCCATTATTAGCATTAGAACCCTAGGACACTATATATGAGAGTTTATTGAGAATTTAGAAGTGCATTTCATGCATTGTATGGCGTACACATGCATGTGAATAATGTTGTCACTCATGAAAATAATTGTACATGAATTCATTGACGTTTTTTTGGGTATAAGTGATATTAATGTAATTAAAGTGTGAATTATGGATTAATTGTCTTGAAAATTGAATTGGTGCGTATTAGAATTTATTTCTGTATTTTTGGAGACATTTTGGACATTTCAGAAATTTCTAAATATTTGGAGTATTTTTAAGCTAGTGAAAATATAGAAATAAGAGACAAATAGAATTATTGACAAATGGACTAATTATGGAGCGATAAATGGATCAATTAATGTGTGACAATTGTACAAATTACTATGTGACATGTAGACCAACAGCTAAGTGACATTTGGTAGCTTCATATGATGACAAATGTAAGACATGCATGAGAGACATGTGGCATTGCATAATGGAGCCACCTAGTCATTTAGGAAATATGTTTATGCAAGTCCTTTCTTTGGATTCACCGAAATTCTCCTTCACTAAAAACCTCCCTTCTTGCTTATCCACCACCGAATCCTAGCTTGTTCATATGTCTTTGGTGTTTGCTTAATATACATTGCAAAGTCTTCAACTATTTAGGGTTTTCGATTGTTGCTGAAATCTCTTATTAATTCGTCCTCCTAATGATTAAACCTTACTTGTTTCCCACTTCAGAGAGCAATTGCATTTAAACTTTTTGGGTTCATCACAGTATTTGAAGGAATGGTTCCATTACTTCTTGCTTGCTTCTCACTCATATTGTGGGACAATTTAGTGATAAAAGAGTTGATGTTCTCCACTTTTGTCTCCCATTGCTCCATTCTCTTTTCTAAGGCATTGAACCTAGCAGCATTCTTTGAAGAATCTTGCTAAATTAGAGAAGCAATGGCAATGAATGGATTATTGTTTGAATTCCACTCTTCTTTCATCAAAGTCATCATATTTTATAGCAGTTGGTTGGTATCCTCATTAGGTGGGATAGTCATGATTTACTGTTGGTTAGGGAACTGGTTAGTGGAAGTATCAGCTCCTCCCCTTTGTTGAAATCTATTTTGAACCCCGTCCCTCTTCATTCCTCCAAATAAACCTACGGTTGGCCTTCCATCCCTCGTTATAAGTGTTGGAGTAGGGGTCCCATTTCTGATTTCGTCATCCCGGATACACTGCAGACACTTCCTCAAATTGAATGGGGCAAACACTGGATATGTGCATCATTGACCCACAACTATCACAGCTAGGTGTTGTGAGATTCATAGAAGATGTCGGGCGATGCACATTCATATTCTTCAGCTCGACGGTGATGAAGAATAATTGTGATGTCACTCTACTCTCCAAAGAGTTAACTTTTGACTCCAAACTCTCCATTCTTTTAGATTAGGCTGTTGTGATACCCAACTCATGCACTCCTTGGGTCTCTCTCACACTGTATTATTGATGATTTAGAGCCATCTTCTTAATCAAATCCCATGCTTCCGAAGCAGTAAGATGAATCAATGAACCTCCCTATGTCGCATCTAACATATCTTTATCTTGACTTTTTAATCCTTCATAGAAATATTGCACCAACTGTTCATCTGGTATTTGATGGTGGGGGCATCTAAATAACAAATCTTGGAAGAGGTTCTAGTAATCATAAAGAGACTCGTCATAATCTTGGCGTGCTGAGTAAATCTCCTTCCTCATTGATGAAGTGCGAGAAGCTAGAAAGTACTTTTCTAAGAAAGCCTTGGAAGACTCATGCACCACTCTCTTGCTTTTCCTTACAGAGATAGGTGAAAAACCTTCCATAGCACTTGATCAAGTGAAGCTCCCACTAATTTCATACTCTGACAAATCATGGACAAGGATTGCAAATGTAGGTAGGGATCCTCTCCTGTCAAGCCATGAAAGTTAGGAAGAGAATTAATGAGTAATCCCTTAACTTCAAAATTAACATCAAAATTAGGACAAACAGCAGTAAAAGGGTCATAATTCACATCAGAAGTTGTTGCTTCCCTAATAGTCCTTCTCCTTTATTTCCCATTATTTTCACCTACTCTCTCATGCTCCCCATTACCTCCATTATCACCATTCCTAGGTTGGTTAACATGAAAGTTAGGGTTTTGGAGAAAAGTTGGGTTCTCAGCCATATTCACTCCTTCTACAGGGATGCTCTCACTATCTTGCTCACTTGATTCTTCTTCAACAAACCCTTTACTTCTCTCTTTTGCTATTCTTTCTTTTTTGATTTTTCTCAAACGTCTCTCAATTTTAGGATAAAAAGGTAGGAGTTTTGCTTTCCGAGGCATGCATAGAAACAATTCAAGGGTAAATAATAATTAACAAAATTTACTTCCAAGCACACAAAGTCAATAAAAGATGAGATGTGATGGATGCAAGTGTACGGTATGTGAAAATATATATGAAAGTATGTATGTATGGTTTCAACAGTAATTAAAGAAAAGACTCAAAAACTATCCGAATGCAAAAAGAATGCTAAATATAAAAAGTCCAACTGTGATGGTATGCTTTTGTTTGTGTTTTCAAAATTTTAAAACTATGCAAAGGAAAATAAAAATCCTATACAATTTACAATTTTGACACTAAACTATGTAAAAGCAAACGAAGAAGAAAAGGTTCCTAACTTAATGAGAAACAAAAATGACAACAGCTAACCTAAAGAAAACCAATTGCTTGGTTCCCCAGCAACGAATCCATTTTGATCCAGTTTGTCTTTCAGTTTTACCGTTGGAGGTCAAATCAAAAATTGAATTCCAAGGATTGCAATATAGAATGCAACCTCAGGTCATCTCACTTAATTGGAACCTAATGCAATGGGTCTAAGCTTGCCTAAAGGTCATGAAATGCAACTAAATTGGTTAGGAAGGGGGTTTTAGTTCTTTTGAGAACTAACAAAATTGAACTAATTGAAAGGGAAATGTGTAAAAAAAATTTTTTGGATTTTTGGGAATAAGAAATCGAAGGTTAAAACAATGATCAAATAGGATAAAATCCTATTGAAAAATGAGCTTTGGCTATCATAGTTCAAAATAAATCCTTGTTGGAGTAAAAATCACTAAGTTTCCAAATGACAAACTTTAAAGAAATCTTTAAGTCCAAGGTTTTAATCAATGAACTCCATTTCTTAAAACCTTGTTGAATGCATCTTAGTGAGTGCCAAGGGTAAGTTAATGGAAATGGTCAATTTCGTGATCAAGTATCATCTCAATATTAAACACATCTAGGTAGATAAAGGAAAATTAACAAAATTATGAAATGACATATATGAGACTTCATATATTCAAGTTCCAAGTTCTACATCAACAACCCAATAACATAATACTTTGTTGAACACTTGATTAAACTATAATCAAGAAAATTCAACTACAAAGCATAAATCCTAACTAAGGAGTTCACAACAATGTAGTTAAATATGAACAAATTACTCCCCTTTGAACCTCATTAATCTCAAGCCATTGTTACTTCTTCAAGAGGAAATGGTGCTTAGCCAAGCATTGCTTTGGGAGAACGCACAACTAGAAACCCACTAAGAGAATCCATTGCGACAGCAGCAGATAATAAGTGTGGTGATAGAGAAATGGAAAGAAGTGATTGATGATGGTCAAGTGGAGAGGAAGAGCCAAGAGTGTGCTTAGTATTTTTCTATCTCTTCTTTCTCGTTCTGTCTCCTCTATATCATTCTCTCTCTCTCCTCTATATCATTCTCTCTCTCTCTCCTCTCTATAACCTAATTTGGTAGATTTTTAAGTGAAGGATGCTGAGTCGGGTCGCACAGTGGGTGATTTTTCCAAAATTGGTCCGAGTTTTTGAAGGTTTGCACTTTTCTCGAAAGGTTTTGCTTTGTTGCTGGCTCCTTCTCCACGGTGAAAGAATTAATCCTCACCGCGGCAAACTTTTCCTGAAAGTTCAGCCTAGATTTTGTGTGTTTCGCCGTGGCGACAAATCGACTTTGTCGCGGCGAAATTCCTGTTGCACCTCATTCTCTGGTTGACTTCACTTCAGCCTTCTTTCATTCCACATCTTCTTCTTGACTTCCTTTTCCTTGAGTCTCCTACAATAAAAAAAGGTAGTTTGCATTATTGTCATACCATATAGGCAATAGCGTAATCTGGAGCGTACTGTAAGTAACCTAGATGTTCTCACTAGGATTGATTTGTTTCTATTTAACTTCCAATTATTGAACTGTTAATGATCTGTATATGACAATTTCAGACATTAATGTTCTAGGGAGTTTAATATTTGGGAATGTATTGGAAGTGTTTTAATTGCATATGAGTATGAAAGATATCTGTATTCTCAACGAATTGTTGAATGTCGGACTTAGTTCTGATGAACATGTGAATCCAACTGCGTATTATGAATGAATGTTATTAATGGCATATTTTGTGATTTGATGCATCACATTAATATACATGATCAGATAAAGGTGGTATGACCAAAGTAGCCAGTCTGAAAAAGCTTAAAGCTCATAATTATGCACAGAAAGCCTCTAGGTCTATGATTAATGAGCCTAGTATCCACAAGGAGTATGGGACAATATTTAAAAAGAGCTTGATATCCACAAAGGATATAGAACAGTAAAAGGTGCTCCGTCATAACAAAATAAGAAAGAAAGTGGAGTGTCATATGGATATACATTTGTACATGTATGATTGTGAAAACATTTCTAAATCATGGTGATATTGTGATATGCCGTATTTATGTACATTTGATAATATGATTGAATTCTTCTTAAAACACTATATGAAATGAGTGTAATCCATAATGAATTGTTAAGATGAGAAATATTGTGCATTTGATTTACATTTGAAATGTTTGATGTTCTGAATGAGCGAGCACATCGAGGATAGTTCACTCACTAAATTTGCAAAACTCATCAAAATTGTAACGTGGCTTTTTCAGGTACGAGAGAGGAGACTTTTTGATAAGAAGGACTGCGAGTTTGACAAGAAGTTTAACTACACGGTCTCGCTTTTACAAGGTCCAACGTATCAGTAGTGGAAGATTATTCCATGCAGTGCCACCAAGACTTTTAGTTTAACGTGGGAAGATTTTATAAAGGTGTTTAGAGAGAACTATATGCCCAAGATTTATCTAGATAGGAAGATGAAAAACTTCCTAGATTTGTAGCATGTTAATGTTAATGTCACAGTAGTGGAGTATGAGATAAAATTCAATGAATTAATGGAATATGCAACTACATTGATCCTCACTGAGGAAGACAAGTGTAGGAGGTTTGAATATGGGTTAACTATGGAGATTAGAATGAGGTTAGCTATTACAAACTTGAGCAGTTCCACTTAATTGAGAGTAGTCTCGACCAGAATTGAACAGTTGTTGAAAGATGGTCAGAGAGAGTATAGATAGAAGTCTAAAGCAAAGAGACAGGATAAGTCTCGGGTTCATTCTGGCAGTAGTTTCAATAAACACCAGAGCAGATCGTCTCGATTCCATACTAGATTAAGATAATTGAGGTTTAGACCGAGAGGTGGTTATGTTCAGGCTAGTAGAGATAGAGGACAAGTGTCAGGAGGGTTGTCACAAAAGATGCCAAGTTGTGAGCACTGTGGGAAGAAATATGGTAAGGAATATTGGAGGTTATCAAGGGCTTGTTTTTGTTGTGGCTATGTTGAGCATCAGATTAGAGATTGTCCCGAGACTTTGGGACCACAGTCTGGAATGAGAGGAGGAACAATGACTGAGACAACGATCTAATAGAGTAGAGCTACTAGATTAGTACAGAGAGGCAAATGTAGAGGCAGAACACAATAAGTTGGTCCTAGTGTTAGGACTAAGGTACGGAGTAACCAGCAGAAGTCTCAGGCCATGAACTATGCCACCACCAGACAGGAGGCATAAAACTCCCCAGATGTGGTAGTAGGTATGTTGAATGTCTTTAATTTTGAAGCATTTGCATTAGTAGATCCAGGATCTACACATTCATTCATCACATTGCATCTAGAATCTATACTACATTGTGAGAGAGAGATGTTGAATTGATTAGATAGGTGTGTGAAGGTGTAGCATTTGGATTGATCAGGAGGAGTTGAAAGTCTATTTGATAATATTGCAGTTGAGGGAAATAGACCTTATCTTAGCTATGGACTAGCTTACTGTACATAGGGCTATGATGAACTATTATACTAAGGAAGTTATTCTTAAATCTCCTAATCAGCTGAGAGTAGTACTTCGAGGATTTAATCAAGCAATGCCAGCCAGGTTAATTTCACTCACAAGTGCTTTAAGACTGATCCGAGGTGGATGTGAGGCTTATCTGGCCCACGTCTACATTGGTATTAGCTATTCCATCTAGATCTGGAGGTTACGTGGTGTACAGTGATGCTTCACATCAGGGTTAGGATGTGCACTGATACAACATGGCCAAGTGATAGCATATAAATTGAGACAATTAAGGTTTTACGAGTTTAACTATCAAATACATGATTTAGAGCTTACTGCAGTGGTATTTACTTTGAAAATTTAGAGACACTATCTATATGGTGAAAATTTTTAGGTATTCACTGATCATAAGAGTTTGAGATATCTGTTGGGTCAAAAGGTGTTAAATATGAATCTGAAAAGATAGATAGAATTGCTGAAAGATTATAACTACACAATTGAATATCATCTTGGTAATGCTAATGTGGTAGTTGTTGCACTAAGTAGGAAATCCAATAGTAGTGTGGCACAAATGTAGACATCCAGGTTACCTAACTTAGTGAAATTGATGGCATTGAATGTTGAGTTAAATCTTGGGCAAAATGATGCATTGACAGCTATATTGAAGCTGAGATCGATGTTGCATGAAAGAATCAGAAAGGATCAGAGTAAGGATTCAAAATTGATGAAATATTGAGAAGTTGAAAGTGAATTCGAGTTCTGAATTTAAATTCAGAAATGATATATTATAGTTGAAATAGAAACTATGTGTACCTGATGCGGATAATCTGAGAAAGAAGATTGTAAAGGAAGCACATATAGTAGCCTATGCTATGCATCCTTATACTACCAAGATGTATAACACATTGAAATAACATTTCTGGTGGTCAAGGATGAAGAAGTAAGTGGCTAAGTACGTTACTAAGTGTTTAAGCCGCTAATAGATTAAGACAGAACACCAAGCTCCAGTTAGGAAGTTACAATCACTGCCTATTCCAGATTAGAAATGGGAACAAATCACTATGGATTTTATAATAGGTTTGTCTAGGATTCTGAGACAACATAATGCCATATGGGTTATTGTTGATAGATTGACCAAGTCGGCTCATTTCTTACCATTGAGAGAGAATAACTCACTAAATTAACTAGCTCAGAGATATGTGAATGAAGTAGTAAAATTATATGGGCTTTCAGTGTCTATTATATCGAATAAGGATCCCAGATTTGCTTCGAGATTTTGGAAAAGTTTACAAACAGCTTTAGGTACGAATTTAAACTTTAGTATAACATTTCATCCTCAAACAGATGGACAAAGTGAGAGAACTATTAAAACTGTCTAGGATACGCTCAGAGCTTATATTTTGGAGTTTTAAGGAGCATGGGATTAGTATATGGCTCTGATTAAATTTGCTTATAACAATCAGTATCACAGTAGTATCAATATGGCACCGTATAAGACGTTATGTGGCAGAAAGATTCGTTTGCCTCTGTATTGGGATGAAGAGGGTCCAAGGATTATTAAAGGCCCATAATTAATCCAAGATACTGTTGATAAAGAGAAATTAGTCCACAGTATAATTAAAGCAGAACAAGATGTACATGAGAGTTATTTGGATAAGCACCGAAGGGATATAGAGTATCAAGTAGGAGATACAGTGTTTCTGAGAGTATCACCTTGGCTAAGAGTGTTGAGGTTTGGTAAAAAGGGGAAGCTAAGCTCTAGATACCTTAGTCCTTATGAGATTATTGAGAGAGTTGGACCATTGGTTTATAAGTTAGCATTACAAGTTGAAATGTCTCAGATACACAATGTGTTCCATGTGAGTATGATCAGAAGATCTAGGTCTGATCTGACACATTTGTTACTAGCTCTATAGATTAAAGATGCAAGTAATATGAGCTATGTTAAAGAACTAGTTAAGATAATTGGCTATCAAAATAAGCAGTTAAGAAACTGAGTGATCCCATTGGTTAAAGCCCTTTGTGAGAATCAATCGAGTGAAGAAGTCATATGGGAAACTGAAGAGAACATTAGGAGACAATACCCTTACCTATTTAACCAACTAGGTAAGAATTTTGAGGAAAAAATTTCTTAAGAGGGAGAATTGTCATGTCTGATTTTTCAAAACATGTCTAAGGTTAGAATCCTCACATTGAAAGTGAAAAATAGCATTGAGAGCATTTCATTTGCATAGCATACACACACAAATATTGATATTTGTAAAAATTACAAAGATAGCATATGCACTCAATTGACATATCCCGGGGTATGTGAATTATGAATTGTTATGTCATGAATTTTGGTTTGATTGGATTCCAATTAGTAATTTGGAATTAAATGTTATTAATTGGGAGATTGATTAAATTAATATGTACATTTGGATTTGAAAAAATGCCAAGTGTTAGGATAAATTGATATATGAAAAATTAAGGTTATTAAGCCTATAATTGAGTGACATTTGGCATAGATTAATGAGTGATAAGTAGACTAGTAATTAATTGACAAATGGATCAATTATGCAGTCAGAAGTGGATCAATAATTAAATGACATGTGGACTAATTAATCAGTGACATATGGCAACTTAATGTGTGGATTAATGGTAGCATCTTAATTAGCCAAATGTCTTCTATGCCTTAAGAATAATGTTGTGATTAAATGGTGACACCTAGCATGTTGATAACGCAAAGTTTCTACTGTTTCCTTCATTGTTGCTTCACCATCAAAACTTTATGAAGTTCTTCTTGCTGAATTGTTGATTAACCCTAGCCAAATTGTTGAACAAAAAATTGACATTTTAATCCTTTACAAAATAGCCAACAAACTAGTTGAATGTTATCTTCATCTTGCTACTAAAACTAGTTCATTATCACCTTGATTTAGTGATGAATCATGCATGAATGGAGGCCTAGTATAATATGAATTTTTAAGCTAAATTGGAAGCCTAACAAGTAACAATCTGATCTTATTGGCATGATTAATAGTATGAGAATGATGTTTGAATTGGAATGAAATGTTTATGATGTTGATGATCAAGTGTGTCGGAGATTTGTTGGATAAAATTAGAAGTTTTATGCTTATTCTTAGTTAGGGAAAATCGTAGATTATCTAGATTGATTCATAGATGAATTAGATCAAGATTTGAAGCATAATAAAGGTGAATTTATGCTAAAGTAAGATGTTAGTATAGTGCTCAATTAAGAAAGAATTAGGACTATATGCATGATAATGTATGATAGTTCTAGTTTAATTTTTGTTTCATGAGAGACCACAATTTGTGAGCCATCAAATGAATAATTTGAGCTAGAATTGGAGTACAATCTAGGTCTAAATGAGGATGCATAAATGAGCATTAATTCTAGAAAATTAGAAGTGTAAATGATGTTTCTAAGTAGGTGAATGCTGGATCGAAAACAAAAACATGCTTGGTTTGGCTAGACAGTAGATTTCAAAAACTTTTTCCGAAATCAAAATATAGTAGAAGTGTAACACCAAGTCGACATGCTTTAATCCATACATGATACAGTATACGAAAAATAAATAAAATAAGAACAAGATCAAAATTTTTATCGACTCTTAACTACAGCCTCGACTCATCGTTATTGTATCCTCAACCATTCCGATCTACCACTTGTTCTTCTTACATAGCTTGGTTATCAAGATCCTTTGGTGGGAAAGGAGAAGAAAAATGTATAGCAAACTTTTTCTATATTCGGCAAGTCGAAAAAGAACAAAAAATGAGACACTCTTATTTGTTATATTCGGCTAGCTTGAAAAAGCCAATAAAGAGAGCTTCTTTTGCTATCTCGGAAACAATAATTTTGGAAGAGAGTTAAGAGCCAAATCTGATGCACTTGTATACAACACTTGTACGGTTTTAGAGTGAGTGGAGAGTCAAAAGACTTGCGTCACCTCCATCCAACACTTAGACGTTTTCTTTATTGCAATGATAATAAGCATGACCAATGGTTTGCTTATTATCTAAGGTCCACTTTTATGTTATCAAAAAGAAAGCCATCAACTCCTTGTAATCATAAGCATGACCGAATATATTGGATGAGAGTGGAGAGAGCAAAAGCCACATAAAACACCTTTTCATTCTTTAATGAAAATATGTTAAAATGAGCTACACGTTTATGCTTTTAAAATAACCATTAAACTATTTAATAATTGATGAGCAAAAACATTAACTTCATTCTTTAATCAAAAGAATGGCTATTATCCACTACCATGACATTCTCTAATTAAACATTAAACTATCTAATGATAAGAAAAGCATTACCTCAATCTACAATTCGGTCTTAGCTCTTCTTTTGTTTTATATTATTTAGATTTTAATTCAATTAATCTAATTAATTAGATCAAAATCCAACCCAATATTAAATGTTCCTTTAGGCTTATAATTAAAAATTAATTAGTGTAAGCCCAACATTTAATTATAGGCTTAAGACCTATTTAGTTAACTCTTAATTAAATTATTTCGGTCTTATTAGCCCGAATCAAATTCGTCCAATTCTCTCTAAACTGTCTCATTTTCTTTTTAGTAACCTCCATTTATTTTTCTTTCTTTCCTTGATAAACTTCCTAGAAGCCAAGTGGGGAATCTAATTAGAATTAAATAATTCAAGCTTTAATAAGCCCTGAATTAATTTCATGTCATTAGAATTAATTATGACTTATTAACCAAATGTCATTCCAATAAAAGCAATTAGATGAACTCTTGAATTAGTTAAAATTATGAGAAAACGTATTTCAATTTATTCGTACAATGTCCAATTGCAAACTCTATTATGAACCATATTATAGTCATCCGCACAATAAAGGATAAGACTACCGTTTTGCCCTTATGTTGATTTTTCCTTTTAAATCTTCCGGTTCACTTTATATGGTGATTAACACAAAAGATCTAATCTTGGTATATGTTTTAAGATTAAAGTAACGGCCTACTTTATTCATTAAAAAACATACGTGTTTCAAAATTCATCTAATAGTGCAATTACCGATAGTTAACTACTATCATGATTTAAAACTCATCACTCCCTTGAAGTAAACTCCTTTACTTATACAGAGGTAAATTGAAACACTACAGTCTAAACCATAATCAATCGACTAACTTGATTATTCGACTGTGAATACATTTATTTAGATTCTAATAATATACATGTTTCTCATACATCTCCATGTATATGTATGTTACTTACACAAGAATCTTGGTACCTTATGACTAGTTATATTATGCTTAGACAAGTAAAACCAAACTGTTTTGTTTTATTAATAATAAGTATTTTCATTACAATATTGTAACTGGAAGAAAAATAAGTTATATGTAAATACACTTACTTTACAGGGCACTATATTTACATAACCCTAACAATTTCCCACTTGCCCTAAAGCAAGTTTGACATATCCCTCATTCCTATGCCTTCTAGGTGACCCTTGAAGCTCTTATGTGATAGCGTCTTCATGAACGGATCAGCAAGGTTTTGTTCTGTGGGAATCTTTACCACATCCACCTCACCACGTTGTATTATCTCTCTTATGAAATGATACTTTCTTATAATACATGTTTGGCAGCCTTGTGGTTCCGAGGTTTTTTCGAATTAGCCACTGCCCTATTATTATCACAATAAAGTGTAATGGCTTTTTCTACCTCAGGAACTAGCTCCAAATCCTTTAGGAACTTGTAGAGCTAGACTGCTTCTTTTGCTACTTCACAAGCAGCAACATACTTAACCTCCATAGTCGAATCAGTAACATAAGATTGCTTGACACTCCTCCAGACTATGGCTCCACCTCCCAAAGTAATATAGAACTAGAAGTTGATTTCCTTGAATCAACATCTGATTGGAAATTGGAATCTATATATCCCATCAGAATAAGGTCACTTCTAGAGTAAATAAGCATTAAATTCTTCATCTTACAAAGATACTTCAGTATGCACTTGACTGCAGTCTTATGGTCCATTCTAGGATTAAACTGAAATTTGCTTACCAGTCCCACTATGTAACAGATATTTGGTCTAGTGCAAATCATGGCATACATTAACTGTCGAAGCATATGGAATGTTGCATATGCATTTGACCTCCTCTTGGGTCTTAGGTACTTGCTCCTTTAAAAGTTTGATTCAATGTCTAATAGGTGTAAAACCCCTCTTGGAATCATGCATGGCAAACTTATTGAGCATTTCTTAATGTAGGTCAGTTGAGATAAGGCTATATGCTTGTTCTTACGATCCCTTATAATCTTGATCCCTAGAATATAGCTAGCCTCTCCCAAATCCTTCATTGAGAGCTGTCCATTCAGCCATCATTTGACTGTAGATAACATTCCTCCATCATTCCCAATGAGCAGAAGTCATCGACATACAGAATTAGGAAAGTATCATTACCTTCTTATATCCTTTTATAGACACAAGGCTCATCTAGGTTTTGTATGAATCCATAGGATTTGATAGCCTTATCAAACCTAATGTTCCAAGACCTAGATGC
The DNA here is from genome assembly GCA_025594535.1 of Erythroxylum domingense. Classification (NCBI taxonomy): domain Eukaryota; kingdom Viridiplantae; phylum Streptophyta; class Magnoliopsida; order Malpighiales; family Erythroxylaceae; genus Erythroxylum; species Erythroxylum domingense. Next base: position 612 of record JANQBM010788187.1, on the reverse strand, counting down.
TTACTTAAGTCTATAAATGGACCTTTGCAACTTGCTACCTTATGCTCATTACCTGGCTCAACGAATCCTTCTGGTTTGGTCATATAAATGGTCTCCTCAAGATCCCATTAAGAATACGGTCTTGATGTCCATTTTCCATATTTCATAATCAAAATAGGTTGTTATGGCCAAAAGAATTCTAATGGACTTAAGCATGGCAACTGGAGAAAAAGTCTCCTTGTAGTCTATACCCTCCTTTTGAGTATAGCCCTTAGCTACAAATCTAGCTTTAAAAGTCTCTACCTTTCCATCTGATCATTTCTTCCTTTTAAAGATCCATTTACACCTGGTGGTAAATCTATAAGGATCCAAACTCTATTGGCGTATATGGAATCTATTTTTGATTCCATTACCTTGAGCCATTTTTCCACATCAACGTCATGAATAGCCTGTGTATACGTAACAGGATCTATTAGTTCTTAGTCTGAGATGGAAATTATGCGTTCTCCTATACCTAGATACCTATCTAGTTATCTCACAACCCTCCCACTATGTCTAGTGTAACATCCCGTTTCCAGAGAACGGGTCGGACCAGAGAAACGGGTCCAGGTGTGGTAAATTACCACACCTCAT
>JANQBM010786696.1:0-14372 GCA_025594535.1 Erythroxylum domingense | reverse complement strand
TTACATTAAAAACTGATCTGGAGCCTTTCATGTTGGCTCACACATTTTGTGCCATTTTTACATCAATGGCTGAAAATGAAAAGGCAAAAATCAAAGAGCAAGATGTTGACAAGTATCTCACTCTCATTGGTTGCTCAAAAAACTAAACAAATGTTTTGTCTAACTTTTCTAACACAAACTGACAATGCTTCAGCTAAAGTAGTAAAACTACAGAGGAAGACAAAAATATTGATACTGTTGGGACCACTGGTTGCATAACTTCGGATGTGAGCTTCTTGTAATTACTTTGATGGTAATTAAGAAATTAATCCTGTGTTTCTTGGCTTCAGCTGACTCCTTTTCCAGTTTCCTTGGAAACTTGACTTCTGCTTCAGGTTTTGGGTTAAATTGCCCAACAAAGCAAGCAGCTTTGCTGGATTTTGTCATGAGGGAAAAGCCTCACGTAGTAGGTCTTTTAGAAATGAAAATAAGAGCTGATAAGATGGCCAAATTTAGGATTATCAGCTCTCACTGGAAATTTATTTCCAACCACTCCCATCATGCTCTAAGTAGAATAATTATCTGTTACAATGAGGATGCCATCACAGTGGAAACTCTACATGCAATAGCCCAGATGCTACACCTTCGAATTGATTTTCTGCAAGACAATACAACTACTATTATCTTTTTCATCTATGCCAGTAACTTGGCCTTCCGGAGACATGAATTATTAACCGATCTAGTGACACTTTACCCTTACATCACTTCCCCTTTGCTGATCTGTGGCGACTTCAATACTACCCTCTATCCTTTGGAAGCTTAGGGAAATTGCAACCTCAGAAATTACACTCCATACCTCAAAGATTATGTTGATCTTACTGGAGTGGAAAACCTGAAACAGATGGGCTACAAGTATTCCTAGACAAATAAGCAAAGTTCCAGCTGGTTCATCAAGAAGAAGTTAGATAGAGCTCTTGTGAATGCTAACTGGCTGGCCTCCTTCCCAGATAGCTATGCCAACTTCAAAGAGCCCCTCTTCTCTGACCATACTCCTGTCATCATTGCCAACTTATTCCAGCATCCCCACCAATCATATCCTTTTTGGTTTAATAATTTTTTAGCCCAAGATCCCAGGTTTCTTGATGTATGTCGTGATGGTGCTGATATGGACATAAGGGGTACCAAGCAATTTAGGCGTGTTCACAAACTCAAGGACATTAAGGCTGCATTAAAGATGCTCAATACTTCACTACATCCAAATATTGCTTTAGCAGTCTAAGCCACCCGACATGAGTTGCTTACCATTCAAAGGACTTATGCTGCCTCAACCCCTAGACCCTCTCAATATTAACTGTGAAAAGTAAGCGTTGCTGAAGTATATGACCGTTGTTCACCATCATTCCTCCTTACTCCAGCAGAGAGCGAGGGTAAATTGGCTAAAGGAAGGAGATAAGTGCACTAAATTTTTTTTCAACAATGTCATAGGTCGAGGCAACAAAACCATATCCATCTTATCAATAAGGAGGAGGATAGCTAGCACCATGATCTTAAAGACATCAACCAGGAAGCAGTCCGTTATTTCTCAACCTTACTTGGCATTTCTAGCTTGGCCCAGGTGCCTCATGAAGGCCTGTCTAGAATTATCTCCAAACGGATTTCCGATTATGCTGCATCTTCACTAACCAGGCCGGTGGAGGCTAATGAGATAGCAACTACGCTCTTTGCTATGGATGGGAATAAAGCCCCAGGACTCGATGGGTTCAATGCCTTCTTTTTCCAGAAATCATGGGAGGTCACTGGACCACTCATTACGGATGCAGTCTAGGAATGTTTTTGAAGGGAAAGCTACTGAAGGAGATCAACAAAACATCTTATGCTTGATTCCCAAATGCTCTAATCTCTTGAACTTTAATGATTTCAGGCCAATTACTTGTTCGAATGTTTTATACAAGCTCATCCCTAAGATTTTGACGAAGAGATTGCAACAGGTTCTTCCTCCCTTCATCAGTGACACTCAAGGTGCGTTCTTGCATAATTGACATATTGGCGACAATATTCTCATTGTTGAAGAACTCTTAAAAGGGTATGCTAGGCATCATTCTCGATAAAACTGTATTATCAAAATTGACTTCTGCAAGGCTTTTGATAATGTTAGTTGGAGCTTTCTTTGGGCCTATGGCTTTCCTACTATATTCATTCACTGGCTGAAGGAATGCCTCTCTACTGCAAGCTTCTCCGTCCTCATTAATGCTAGTCCCTAATGGTAGTCCCTCGGGGTATTTCAAGGCTGTTAAAGGGCTAATATAAGGAGATCTTCTATCGCCTTACTTATTCATCCTATGCATGGAAACAATGAGTTCTCTCATCACCAAAGAGGTGGATGCAGACTCTAATTTCAGCTATCATTCGCGCGCCAAAAAGGTAAAACTGACTCACCTTTCCTTTGCTGATGATTTACTACTTTTTTGTGGAACAAAACTTGATTCTATTGATACATTTCGGCGGCGCTATTGAGGTTTACTTGTCTATCGGGCTTGGAAATTAACTTCCATAAGAGCCAATTCATCCTGTCTCGAAGTGCTCTTCCCTTGGAAGAGTCTATCACTCCGACCATTGACATGACTATGCAAAGCCCCCCAGTGATGTACTTAGGGTTGCCCATCTCCACTAAAAGGCTGAGGTATGCTGAATGTCTTCCCTTTATTGAAAAAATTCAGAAAAGGCTACATCATTGGACTAACCGATTCCTCACTTATGTGGGCAAACTACAACTCATCAAATCAGTTCTCAACTCCCTACACATCTATTGGAGCTCTCATGTTTTCTTAGCTAAGAATGTTATTAAAATGGTGGAGCGCCTTTTCAGGAACTTTTTATGGAACCATCCCACTGGAACCCGACGCATTGCCAAGATTAAATGGTCAGATATCTGTGTTCCTAAGGCAGAAGGAGGCTTAAATATCACTCCCCTAAAACTCACGAATCAGACTCTTATTCTCAAGAGACTATGGAGGATTCTTAACGACAAACATTCGATATGGATTCGTTGGCTCCACTCCAACTTCTTTAAAGGTCAGAGCATATAGGAAACCATCACACGACCTTCTTAGTCCTATTTTCTGAATCAACTGGTCCTCCTCAAGAACTCAATCCAGCATGATGTTGTCTATAAAATTGGTGATGGAGCTCGGGCCTCTTTTTGGTTTGATAATTGGACAGGACATGGTCCTATGTCCCAAACTCCTAATCCCAGTCTCTTGTCTGTCCCTATTATCGCCAAGATGAGCTCCTTTATTAGAGGAAACGCCTGGGCCTTCCCTGATCATCTACCCCACCTCCAACCCCCTTATCCCCCTTCATCCGGTCCTGATTCCTTCTTGTGGAAAAATCGGCCTATCCACTAGTTAAAGAACCGATGCATGCTTGATCTCCTTCTAGTGCGATAGCCTCGAGTTGCTTGGAGTAGCATTATTTAGCATAGGGATCTCCCCCAAGGTATCTTTCCTCCTCTGGCTAACTATGAAAAACAAGCTAAGCACAACGGACTGCCTTTCTTATGTTGATATGGATCACCAATGTCCTCTTTGCTCAACGCAAGCCCAGTACGAGACCACTTCTTTTTCTTATGCCCCACTGTTGTGATGGTCATATCCTTCTTGGGTTGAGGCTTTCGGATACTTCATTGCTTGTTATCATCAGTTGGCTGACCAATTGCCCATCCTTAACTGGAGCTGACAGAGCACGCTTTACCATAGCTATAGGGCTGATAGTCCAAGCCATCTGGAAAGAATGGAATGCGAGAAGATTTCAAGTCATCAGCAGAACCGAGAAGCAGATAACAGCGGAAGTAATGCGTGGAATCAGTGATCTACTTTTCCTGCAAAGTCATCTACCTCATTAAGAGCCATCATCCGGAAACCTATACATTACTTCTTTTCTCTATAGTTGATTTATAATAACGGTTGCGTATGTTGTGTGTTAAGGGTTTCTACCTTTGGACATCTACCACTCTGTAATCCTATTTTTTGCTAATTCAAACTTTCTTTTTTTTTTAAAATACAATAGCTTACCCAATTTCATAATCTTACTCCATTTTATCATAAAGTCATTTAACTTATGCATAAAATCAAAAAAAAAATCAAGTACATAGATAAAAGATAATTAAAACAGAGAATAAGTAAATTATTGTCAATATTTTTCTTAAATTTGAATGTGTTGATCTTTCGGTGTCTTTGTCCATATCTCCTCAATTTTGGGCTGAACATATTTTAATTCTTTCTTCAGTCTCTACTTGTTAATCTTTCAAGTCAAATATTTTTTGAATTCCATTCTATAATGGACCATAGACTAAAAAAAGTTCCAACTACACAAAAAAGTTGAGCAACATAATATAATGAATTAACAAGTTCAACATAAAAGATATCATATTGCTCTTTTAACAATATGTTCTTCTATATTAATCATGTGATCAGTCTTAATCAAGATAATGTTTGTGAAGCAAAGATTTGTCCCGTATAAAGGATTTAACGTGACAAAGTTTGCTTCTTTCTTACAATACATCCATTAAAAGATAGAGATAAAACAAAGAAAAATACCCATTAAACAACACACGAACTTTATACAAGAACACTCATATTGAAACAATTATACAAGCTTGCCCACTAAATCTACTTTCTGGTATTTTCCCAAATACCAAACAAAAGAACAGAACATGTAAGTTACTAGCATTGAGGGCGTTCTAGAAAGGACGTTGTCATATACACAACAAAAGAGAAATCAAATGAGAAGAAGAAAACTAAAAACGAGATGGGATTTAAGGTAGTAGGAAAAGAGATTACTAGCAGTGATAAAATTCTATATTGACAATGAAAAACTGAAGGGGGTTAATTATTTCACAAACTTTCCACAAACTCCTTTAACACCAGCAAAATAAAAACAATCAAAACCGAAATAATAAAAACACCAAAAATTTGGTAACGCAGTTCGGCACTCCTTGCCTACGTTTACGGGGCCCTCACCCAGCTTAATCACTTTCACCGAAGTACAATAGAATTACTCAAGGCTTTACTGAGTCGACACCACTCAACCCTTGACATTATCACTCATCCTCACTTCCCGTGAAAGATTTTCATACACAATAGTACGACCGCCTCGTACTAACCTTAACAGAGGATTTTTCTATACTATTCTTAATCAAAGACAATTAATCAAATAATTAAGGAACAACTCAAGTGAATAAAATAACTAGAAACAAAAATGAAAACACTTAAGACAAAAGAAACAACTTCCCAAAAAGTTAAGCTCCACTGAAATAAATATGGAAGTTGTCGCAATAACAATGGGCTGATTCACACAGAACTAATAATCAAGTCACGAAAACTTCTGTAGAAATCACAACTGCAAGAATACCCAATCAACGACAACACGACAAAGAAAGCGCAGCACAAAACCATTTAGCCCGAGTGACGTGATAAATCAACACACGGCTCAAGACACTTTCATACTCCAAAACCAACCCCGCCGTATGTCACATCAAGAAACACAATAAACCCAGAAAATAGATAGGCTGCTAAGTCTCCAAAAACCACCATCAATTGATGTTGAAGAATAGAATAAAGATGCCTAGCTCCATCATCAGCTCAGCAATGCACGCACCTCACTTCACAACCGTAGGCGATTTCACACACACACACCAAAAGCTCTCAGACACACAACCACCAAAGATACAAATTAGCCGTAGGTTTTATTTATCTTGTCACCCAAGCTACACCTACGTTTCTTTTTAGAAACCCCTTTAATTCATTAAAAAAATCCAGTAATGCCCTTCATCTACTTCACACGTAAGACCCACAACTCTTCACAAAATCAACTTCTATGCAAGATAGAATTCTATTCTATCTAAAACATTATCCAACTTTTGAATCCAAGATAATAAAAAATCTTATAAGTCCAATTTATAAAAATATGCCAAAATAAAATAAATAGATATATTCAACATATATCTAACAATCTTCCCCTTTTTGGCATATTTGTCACAAATACGAAACTCCACCTAAATCACATAATTGGACATATAGATATCAAATTCACACTTCATATAAACTCCCCCTCAATCCAACATCAAGTTCCAAAAAACATCCATAGTAACAATAACTCAAACATCCAAATTTCTCCCCTTTAGGACAAAAGATGCCAAAAAGCATAACGAATTATCATGCATATACCTTGAAATCTCCCCCTGAATCGAACAATCACCATAACCAATATGATATCTCCCCTTTGGGATAAAACAGTATCAAAACACATAATCATACCAGCGGAAGAATTATAAGCTCACCAAGAAGACAAATTACCACCATTCAAAACACTGAGAGATATGCCTGAAAGAAAGAGAGAGACCTGAGAGAGAGACCCATATTGATGAGAGAGTTGAAGCGTCTTCGGTGGAGCCAAATAAAAATCACAATGCAAACTACTAAAAAGATGGGACGACAATGGCAACATAAAACTGCAGAGGAACTAAAGAAAACAAATCTTTTCTTTTCTTTTTTGTTTCTTTTTTTTATTTTTTTATTTTTAACAACACAAAAAAATACTTCAAAAATATAAAGCACACTGTCCCTGTGCCCCTCGAAGAATCTCAAACCTGGTGTTTTTCTTTGGTTCGAAGGAAGATGTATAACACAAGTAGCCTGAAAGTTCTTGATAATCAACCCTTTTTTCTTTCTCTTGTTTTTCTTCTTTCACTCACATCTCCAATAACATTTTCTGATGGATAATTTCTTCGGATTCGAGATGAAGAACCTCGGTTCAAATCAGCTTCTATTGTTTTGGTTGGTTCATCATCCGAATTTCTGCAGTTACTTCCTTAGTAGTAACTAACTGCAAATCTGGACATTTTCTTGTCTTTCCTTCACTACATCTTTGTCATTGTACTTGAACCTTTCTAATCCAAGTAGATTTTGGTACTAAAGGCTGATTCCAAAATTTATGTGAGGGACGTAGAATTTTTCGACTTTGACTTCTTTGAAACAACATCTGTAGCAAATGATAATATCTTGGTCTTATATGTCCAATAACTCCGCAAAAATGACACTTGGGTATGAATCTTCTTATTTTTCTCGATGTTTCTTCTACTTGGATAGATCTGGACATATCACTCTTTTCCTCATTCACCTTAGAGCCTCTCCCGTATAACCAAGGCCTTGAAGATCCCCTTTAACCTTACCGATTTCGATCAACTTATGTAACTTTTCCGTGCTTCTATTCAACATTCTCAATCCCTTTTCAGTACTTACTAATCTTATTCTAGTTTCACCAAGCTCATCTAATGCCAACTTCAAATTCTTTTCTAGCCTTTGGATAGTGTTTTTCATGGAGAGATTTTTTTCTTCCAATCTTTCATTCTTTCTACACGTATTAACCCATTTTTCACACATAGCTTTGTGAGCCTCGTAAATATATAATCTGATATTAGATCTTGAGCTGAATTGTTTTCAAAACTTTTCGATTTTCTCCCTTTTTCGACTTCAGTTACTTCCTTCTCAGTTACTGTTAAGCAAGTAACTGGACTTTTACTATATAGGGCAACCGACGCTGAGCCATTAGCTATTTCTTCTTTGCTTCCATATTCATTATCGGAATCATTTTCACTCTAGGTGCTCGTGAAGGATTTTCCTCTTTTTTTCTTCAAAATATTAGCACATTCGGCTTGAATGTGTCGAAAACCTTGACATTCGTGACATTGGATTCTTCTTACCTTCTGTTCACCTTTTTGTGTCTTGAATCATTACCCGATGAACTTCCACCATATTGTCTAAGGCTAGGTCTGTCCTTCTTCATTCTTTTCAGCCATTTACCAAAATTTCGTGTGAGCAGTACCAAGTCTTCGTTTTCATCTGATTCATCTTCCGCACCATTTACACATTTTCCAGTTTCCACCTATAATGCTAATCTTTTGCTTCTTTCATGCTTACCCCTTAACAAATTCATCTCAAAATTAGTCATGTTTGCGAAACTAGGATATGCACCAACTTGCTAACAAGTTCTGAAACGGTGACGCTTCTCTGATACCAATTGAAAAACTGAAGGGGTTAATTATTTCGCAAACTTTCTACAAACTCCTTTGGCACCAACAAAATAAAAACAATCAAAATCGAAATAATAAAAACACCAGAAATTTGGTAACGTAGTTCGGTACTCCTTACCCACGTCTACGGGGCCCTCACCCAGCTTAATCACTTTCACCGAAGTACAATAGAATTACTCAAGGCTTTACTGAGCCGACACCACTCAACCCTTGACACTATCACTCAACCTCACTTCCCGTGAAAGATTTTCACACCCAATAGTACGACCGCCTCGTACTAACCTCAACAGAGGATTTTTCTATACTATTCTTAATCAAAGACAATTAATCAAATAATTAAGGAACAACTCAAGTGAATAAAATAACTAGAAATAAAAACAAAAACACTTGAGACAAAAGAAAAGAACAACTTCCCGAAAAGTTAAGCTCCACTGAAATAAATCTGGAAGTTATCGCAATAACAATGGCCTGATTCACACAGAACTAATAATCAAGTCACGAAAACTTCTGCAGAAATCATAGCTGCAAGAATACCAAATCAACGACAACACAACAAAGAAAGCGTAGCACAAAACCATTCAGCCCAAATGATGTGATAAATCAACACATGGCTCAAGACACTTTCATACTCCAAAACCAACCCAACCGTATGTCACACCAAGAAACACAATAAACCCAGAAAATAGATAGGCTGCTAAGTCTTCAAAAACCACCGTCAATTGATGTTGAAGAATAGAATAAAGATGCCTAGCTCCATCATCAGCTCAGCAACGCACGCACCTCACTTCACAACCGTAGGCCATTTCACACACACACACCAAAAGCTCTCACACACATAACCACCAAAGATACAAATTAGCCGTAGGTTTTATTTGTCTTGTCAGTTAAGCTACACCTATGTTTCTTTTCAGAAACCCCTTTAATTCATTAAAAAAATCCAGTAATGCCCTTCATTTGCTTTATACGTAAGACCCACAACTCTTCATAAAATCAACTTCTATGCAAGATAGAATTCTATTCTATCTAAAACATTATCCAACTTTTGAATCCAAGATAATAAAAAATCTTATAAGTCCAATTTATAAAAATATGCCAAAATAAAATAAATAGATATATTTAACATATATATAACAGATAGTTTTATTTAATTAAAATAATTTATCATTAAATTTTATCTAATATGTGATTATTATCGTTGATAAAAATAAAACATATTGATATTAGCAAGTAATAATCAAACATGTTTTATTTTCATTTAAAATAAAAGCAAAAATTAAAAACATAAAATAAAAATTGAAAATAAAAAAAGAAATGGAAGCAATAGTGTTCTAATCCCTAGGGGTGGTCGAGTTGGTGAAGTGAGGAGGCATGAGATCAAAAGATTTTGTGTTCGAATCTCCTTATCTACACTATCTGGATTGAGCTTGTCGTACAGGGTTTGTCTATTGTAAAGTACCTAGTTGGTGTGATTTGCAGGCTATTGCATCAATCTGAAAGTTTACTCAGTGTGCATCTAAAGAATAGTAGCTGCGGGTTCCTCTGTTAAAAATAAAATACAGTTCATCTATTCCTAAAGTCCAACATATAGTTTTTACGATTTAATTTTTTAACCCCTCAGAGAAGTAATGCGTTTTTGGGTGGAGATTAAGTAATAGTCTTAACAATTATCATACACTAGCTTAGTCATAACATGGTATGCTATTCCCATTCTACAAATGATTTACAACATGATACCTTGATGATTAGAACAATCATAAAATTAAGACGAAGTTGGTCAAATGTCATCGAGTACTAGTAGTTGGATCTCGTTCGCTACTTTAAATGAGCTTATAGTATTTTTTTGGTTACCCACGAGGTGTCCTAGGTGGGTCCCAATTATGGGAAGGCACCTTTAAGCCATCCATACCCAAACTAATCTCCGCTCGAGCAGGGTAGGTCTTTTGCGGGATGCAAAGCTCTGGCCTTAAGTTTTAAACGACTGCATACATGAGGAGGGTTTGAACCCACAACCTCACTTAAGCCAGAAGAGCCCTTACTAACTCACCTGAGCTTGGTTTAATGACATTCTATAATTTAGTTTTTAAATAATTTTTTTCTAAATATTGGATTTAGAGAAGTAACTACATGGTTTAAAGAAAATTTTGGACATATGAAGGGTAAAATATTACCTAAAAATAAAACAGATGTGGAATTTTATTTTTTTATTTTTTAGGGAAAGAACAATAGCAGAGGGAGAGGTCAGTGAGAAATGGAAATGTGGCGAGTAGACGAGTTGGTACCAATGCTTGATAGGTTGCATTTCATGCATGGTTTATTGGATAGTTTGCATTCATTTTACATGTGTTTCTTTATTATTTGTGTGTTTTTGTGTGCTTTTATGTTTGTTATGTGTGCACGAGACCAAAGTGGGGATTGGAGTAGTAATGCAGGAGATTTCGGCTGTTTTGGAGAAGTTACGTGCTGGAAATAGATACGACATGCCCATGTGGTATCGCGCAAGAACTGGGCCGAATTTATAGACGAGTTTTTAAGCCCAATCATCATCTATTTTAGGCTAGATCTTTGTTGGAGACGCCGAACACTAGCTGGGAAGCCATAATGAAGAATCCAAATTGAAGACTAACTAGAAAACTTCTACTAATTTTGGCTAGGGTTACGAATTGGAGGCTATAAATTCCTTATGGCATAAGGAAATCAGACGACCTTTTGACAACTTTTGCTTCTCACTTTTGAACGTTCTCTTTCCTTCTCCTGTCTTTGAGTAGTTAGCAGCTAGCCACCATCGTTATTGCAATTTTCATGTTATTTTGTTGTGTTTTCATGTTAGCCATGAACAACTAAACCCTTTTCTAATCAAGCTGCTTGGATATTCAGCCATGGATGATTTGTGAGACTATGCTTTTATTTGTTTATGCAATTCAGATATTTATTTAATTCCCGTGCTTGAATTAGATTTATTATTGCTTAATTTGTTGTGCAATGTCATGAGTTGTGTGATTGATTAAGTGATAAATTGCTGAATAGGATAGTATTGTCGTGGATATTATTCTATCAAAGTAGCGAATTGGTTTTATCTTGCAAACGATGTATGATGGTGGTAAAATCGATGGAATTAAATAATCTGACTAAATAAATTACTGCGTTTCCAAACTTATTGGTTAGGACAAGGGTCTTTTTCATTCTTAATGCAACTAGAGATTAATCTTGTCAGGGCATTTCTCAGGGGTTGTCTTTAGATTAGGAAGTAACTTGTCAAGGCGTTTCCCAGAGTTACCGACAAAGTAAGAAAAGATTGGTTAATAAGTACGTCACCTTTGGCTATAACTTTGTCTATCTGAATTGTCTAATTTATTTTATGATGTCAATGATCGAATTTGCAAGCTGAATTGAAGAGTACCTTGGCTAGGTTTTCACCTATTGTGTTTTAATCTCGTTTTATTAATTACTGTCCAGATCTGTTTTGTGCCAATACCACATGTTCATGTCGTATCTGTCACTATATCTCTCCTTTAATTTTCTGCGTTGCTTTTATTTTTATTTACATCTCTTGCAATATCAATCCTTTAATATGTTATTTTCTGAGCATTTGAGTAACTTTGCACTAATTCCCTGTGGATTCGACCCGATTCACCACTAGCTACCTAGTTTTTGGAGAGTTGGAAATATATTTTTATTTTTGGTAGTTTGACAACCTATCAAATTTTTGCGCTGTTGCTGGGGAATTGTGTGTAAAGAGTTATTTAATTGTGTTTCTAGCTTCTTTTCTAGCGTTTTGTATGCAACCTTCCTCTTCTGCAGGTGAACTTCTATTCTATCCTGAGATAGAGAAAACTATTAAAAGACTAAGGAAGGAAGCTAGATTGCGTAGGCAACAACCCACCACAATTCCTGCGCCACCACCAAAACAAGATCAGATCGCTTTATCTTCATCTGGGTCAGATTCCGATATAGAACTAGACATGGCAGAGGCACATCCTGAGACATTTCGAGAGATGCTCGCACCACCTGTGAACACCTAACCCCTGTGCATTCAGTATCCGACTGGGGATGATGGGTTCGAGTTAAAATCCGCACTTATTCAGTTGCTGCCGAAATTCCATGGGTTACAAACTGAAGACCCAAATCGACATTTGAAGGAATTTCACGTTATCTGTACTGGGTTTAAACCACTAGGAGTGTTAGAAAATCAGATCAAACTTTGTGCGTTTCCATTTTCTCTTGAGGGTGCTGCGAAAGATTGGTTATTTTATCTACCTCCTGGTTTAGTTAATATGTGGGTTGACATGGCAAAATTATTTCTAGAGAGATTTTTCCCTACATCTAGAGCTGCGAATTTGAGGAGTGAAATTTGTAGTGTGAAGTAGCATGATTCTGAATCTTTGTATGAGTATTGGGAAAGATTTAAGAAGATATGTGTGAGTTGCCCACAGCATGGTATTACTGAACAACTCCTTATTCAGTATTTTTATGAGGGATTGATAAAAGATGAGAGAAGAGTCATTGATGCTGCGAGTGGAGGGGTGTTAATGAACAAAACCCCTCAAGCTGCGCGAGAGTTTATATCAGTCATGGCTGCAAATTCGCAGTAGTTTAGCACGCGCACTAATACTACCACGCGAGGAGTACATGAGGTAAGGTCATCTAGTCTTGAATCTAAACTGGAAAGACTAACTGATTTGTTGGAAAAGCAATTTATTGGTAATACTAGCACTGTGCAACACGTCCATAAACTTTCTTCAACATGTGGACTTTGTTTTTCTCAAGAGCACCCAACCGACGCATGCCCCACCTTGCAAGAGGATGAAACGGTAAATTTCATGGGTAATTATGGCAATCACAACCAAAAATATGATCCTTTTTCGAACACATATAATCTGGGTTGGCGTGATCACCCTATTTTGAGGTATGGGCACGGAAATAACCAGTAAGGGCAGTACAATCCACCTCGACAGTACCAGCAATAATCAAGGCAAGGTAACGATGATGATTTAAAGATGTTGCTAACGAAATTTATTGAGAAAAATGACAGCAGGATTAGAGTTATTGAGACACGGATAGATTAACTAGCCTCCGCGATGACAAGGATGGAAAATCAGGGTAGGATACCCACCCAACCAGAGGTAAACCCCAGTGCTATCACACTTTGAAGTGGGAAGGAATTAGAGACACCTGACCCAAAACAGATGGTACGACATGACCATGTCGTATGAACAGAAACAAAAAAGGCAGCCCCAAACATCGAGATCGTGCAGCCTAACCCTAAGAAACCACATTTCCCTTATAGATTGGCAAAGAAGAAGAAGGCCATTGATGATATGGAGGTGTTTGAGACTTTGAAGAAGGTTGAAATCAATATCCCCTTATTGACTGCAATCAAGCATGTACCCAAGTATTGTAAATTTTTAAAAGAGTTATGCACAGGCATGAATAAGGTGCGTGATAATGAGAGGGTGTTCATGGGAGAATCAGTTTCGGCAGTGTTACAAGGTAAGCTACCCATTAAGGAGCGTGACCCAGGTATGTTTGCTATCTCATGTAAAATAGGTAATGTAGGCATTGAGCAAGCTATGTGCGATTTAAGAGCTTCAATTAATTTAATGTCGTTATCTATTTACATTTCTTTGAATATGGGTCCTTTGAAACATAACGGGGTTGTCTTAACCTTAGCAGATAGATCAAGTGTCTTTCCAGAAGGGGTGTTAGAGGACGTCCTGGTTCAGGTTGATGGATTAGTATTTTCGGCTGATTTTTATGTGTTGAATATGGATGATAGGAATACCAGAAATTCTGGCATGATTTTACTAGGACGTCCATTTTTGAAAACATCTAGAACAAAAATAGATGTGCATGTTGGAACCATGACAATGGAATTTGATGGTGCTGTGGTTAAATTTGATATCAATAAAGCAATAAAACACCGAAGTGATTATGCATCTGCTTTCGCCATAAATAGTGTTGACCCCCTTGTTGATAAATTTTTGGAGTTTTGTAGTTATGATGCTTTGCAGGTAGCCTTGACTGAAGATTTGACGACTCTAAAGTTAGCAAACTGGGATGAAAATTGGGTGTTACCAGATCGTTTGTTTAATGCAGTAAATGATCTGAATGGAAATTGGATGCAAATGGAAGAAAGCAAGTTGTGCAATTCACTAGAGCCGATACGACATGACCATGTGGTATCTGTCAGAAATCGAATCTTGCCATATGTAGTGAAACCGCCAGATCTTGAGCTTAAGCCACTGCCCTCTCACCTTAAATACGCGTTTTTGGGTGCTGGAGACACACTTCCAGTAATTATTTCAAA
>JANQBM010785948.1:0-14377 GCA_025594535.1 Erythroxylum domingense | reverse complement strand
TCGGTTATAGATTATGTTGTGTTATGGTCTTTTCCGCAGCGTATTGTGAATACTTGGACCATACGCGATCCAACACTACAGACTTTGTTAAATTAAATTTGTTATATAACAAAATCTATTATTAGATCAACTATGAACTACTATAATAAATGTTGAAATGCAAATTCTATCATGTGAATCATGTGCAATGTATAGAAACAATCTTTTCTTAGTTTTGTTTTATTCAAAAGACAAAAGAGTTCTTAATTCATTTTTTTTAAGGAATCACGGAAACTAGTATAGTTTCGAGCCAACAAGCATTTATACATGCCTAACTATCCTTTACAAGATGGGAACTTTATCAGGTTTCAAGCTTTTATAGAAAATTTTCTTACTCCAAAATGTTGAATCAAGTTGATAATGAGCATTGAATATAATGTAAATCAGTTAATTTTAAAATAATATTAAAATGGTATTCTTGTGTTTACTTAATTTAATAAGATTCAAGCTTTATGAGTTAGGTTAAGTCGGTTAAAAATGATAACTTTAAAACTAAGTAAATGTTTTATGTCGCTTGTAAGAATTTCTACAATAAGATAAATGGATGGAATTAATTTAAAAAGTCAATAAATAAAGTCTAATTTAATTAAGTCTTATGTTAAATTTAAATTTAAGTAACAAAAATTTGGATTTTAAAGTCAAATTTATAGTTTAGCTTGAACCCAATATTTTTATTTCAAAATTCGATGAAGTTTAAATTTGTTAGTCTAATTCATAATGTGACCTTGATTCTATCGAATATTAAATTAAATTAAATTATTAAAATAGAAAAAGGGGAAACATATGATTTTTTAGAAGTTTTATGGTTGTAGATTTTGCTTATCAAAAGTAAGAGTTTTACTATTAAGTTACTATGTCATTACGGTAAATATCTCTTAGTTTCTTTCTTTTAAGATAATGTTTGAAGATAGTGGCTCGTCAAATGGAGATAGCATAAGCACTAGATCTAGAAGTGAATCTAGCATTGAGTTAAGGTTAGTAAGATGTAGGCCTATAGTTGTAGATTATACAGGTAATGGCCCTTGGTTTTCCTTTTCCCTTTGGGAAACCAATTCTATTTTTCTTTAGCCTTGCCCTAGTAACCCCTGTCACACATACCCCTCCCATTTATAATCCACAGCTCTTAACTTCTTGTTTCCAAACATATTCACCTTCAATAACAATGATGTATGTCTTCCCATCACCATCATTTCTGGCACAACTACTTTGCAACACATCGACTTTATGCAAAAAAGAGCTTGATGGATTTGAACTTCGAAATTCCTAAATTGATGTTCAAGATGTTTTTTATCTTATATACTTTTAAAGAAGAAGCATATTTTTATGCCGATTGTAGTCCTTTTCAAATAGTGGTGTATTCCCACAGTTAACTAATTAGCTTCATATGTTTGTGTTTTAGATTAAATAATGGATTTTCTCTGTATCGCAATATATATCAAAACTCATATTGCTTTATGTTCTAATCTGCTTGATTTATTAAAAATATAAAAAAACTATTAAACAAATGTATTATATTAAATACGAAATATTCTTTTTCATAGGCCCTATATTGTGTTAAAGAGCGTCGCTCATCCTTCTTTGTAGTCTGTAGTTGTCTGTCCATCTAGGTACGTAGTACAACTAATCTCTATCATATATGTTGCTTTAATAATATGATTCTAATGCATTTGGGTTTTGTATGAATGCAAAAGAGGTCTTGATTTTGTGTTGTTGTTTAGAATATTCTTCTCTTCTTTAATAGTCTAAGTATTTACTATATGTAGAATGAGTTTGAGATCTTATGGATGATTTGAGGAATAATAAAACCCCTAGACGATATATAAGCTAAAAACCTATGATGCAACTCCCGTGAAGCTTATCGGTGAAAAATTCCATGAGCCTAAGAGTTACAATGAGAACTTGCTTTCTTAATTCACAATTATAAACAATGTCATGTACCATAGTATTGAAATCAATTGTAGGTGATTAATTCAAACATAAATACTTCAAATTCAATGTAATTATTTAAAACTTAATATTAACACAAGAAATTCATAGGTTTAATAGACATGACAATTCTTTGCATAATAAACCCCTAGGACAGTATATAAGCTAGAAACTCGTTATGCAGCTCCCGTGAGGCTTATCGGTGAAAAATTCCACCAGTCTAGAAGTTACAGCGAGAACTTGCTTTCTTGATTCACAGGTGTAAATAATGTCACGTACTATAGTATTGAAATCAAATTTGGGTGATTATTTCTATTGATTAATTCTTAGGGGATGTTGTGTAAAGTTTAAATGTTTTGTAAACTTAGGAGACATGAAGGATACTAACTACGAAATCACTTTTTTAAATTAACATTTTTGCATAAATTAGTAATGTTGATAGATCTTGGATGTATAGATGATTAACACCTGATGGTTTCATTAATCCTAAGTTTGTTGAGGGAGTTGAAGCTTTTATTAATTATGTATATGCTCAACTTGCATATATGGATGGCCCAAAGATCAGATGTCCATGTGAAAAGTGAAAACATATTCGTTTCCTTTATATTGATAAAGTGAATGGCCATTTTCTAAGAAAAGGGTAGGGTTCGTTCCAAATTATTTTGAGTGGACATGACATGAGAAGCCATTGATTTGTAGCACCTTAAGGGGTAATGAAGTAAATTCGTCAGTAAATGTGGATGAGTTTGAAGGGGGATTAGATTTAGAACAAATAATGTAAGTGCATTTAAAAATCCTTATATGCAAATAGTTTATGATGCAGCTGGTTATACCTTTCAGGAAAATACAGAAAATCTTGAAGAAGAACTAAACTCACATTCAAAATAATTTTTTGACTTACTACACTCAGCTGACCAAGAATTATGGCCATATTATGAGACAATTACTTAATTGTCTTTAATTGCTCAAATATTAAACATAAATTATAAAGAGCATATTTCTGATTGTAGTTTTGATAAAATTCTTAAATGGTATAATGAATCATTACCTCCTAATCATACAATGGTTGATAGTTTTTACAATATGAAGAAACTTATTAAGGGCCTTGGTTTGCCTGTTGAAAAAATTGATTATTGAAAATTGGGATGTATATTGTATTGGGGAGATGATGTGGAATTACAAGAGTACAAATTTGGTGGTCAATCTAGCTTCAAGCCTAGAAAATGTTCTATGAAATAGAAATTAGTACCCTAAAAACGGATGTATTATTTTCCACTTACTCCAAGACTTCAAAGACTATATATTTCTGATGTTACTACATCTCACATAAGATGACATAATGAACATGAACAGGACGATGGAATAATTAGTCATCCATTGGATGCACTGGCATGGAAATATTTCACTAATACTCATTATGAGTTTGCAGTTGAAAGTCAAAATGTTAGGTTGGGATTGTTGACGGGTGGATTCTAATCTTTTGATCAATCCGACCAACAATATTCATTATGGCCAATCAAAATTACTCCTTATAATTTGCCTCCATAGATATGTATGAGTGAGGCATATATGTTTTTGACAGTGATTGTGTCAGGCTCTACAAATCCAAAGTTTAAAATTTATGTATTCTTACAACCATTAGTATCCGAATTGCAACATCTTTGGAAATATGGTGTGGAGACTTATGACGTGTCTCTGAAATAAAATTTTGAGTTGAGAGCATTTTTTATATGAACTATTAGTGATTTTTTGGCATATGATATGTTGTCTAGATGGATCACAACAGGGAAATAAGCTTGTCCTTATTGTGGCAATGATTCTGATGCATTTTATTTTCCAAACAGGGACAAAACATGTTGGTTTGACAACCATAAGAAATTTCTTCCTCCAGATTATCCATTTAGACACAATAAACAAAATTTCATTAAGAATAGGATGGTACAAACACCTACTCCCCCTCACAAAGTTGGTGAAGAGATATTGCAGGAGATTGATCAATTAGCGTTGTTGAAAGTTACAGAATTTGAAGCTGATGAAGTTAATACAAGCATTAGTAAAAACTTTGTTGGAGAAAAAGAACAATCTTTTAGGATTTGCCATATTTTAAAACTAATTTGATATATCATAATCTAGATATGATGCATATTGAAAAAAATATTTTTGACAATTTCTTTAATACCACAATGAACATTGAAACGAGGGTAAAAGACAATGCAAAATCACGAGCTGATTTAAAAATTTTTTATAGAAGGAATGATTAGATAAAGATCTTTGCACCGGTAAATATCTAATAGCATGTTACACTTTGGACAAAAAACAAAAGGAAAATTTGTTTGAATGATTGAAAAGTATAAAGTTTCCTGATGTTTATGTTTCAAACGTGGTAAGGTGTGTGGACATGAAAAAGTATAAATTATTTGGGATAAAAAGTCATGATTGTCATGTTTTTATGCAAAGGTTAATTCCAATTACATTTCGGAAGTTGCTACTAAATAAGGTTTAGGAAGTTATAACAAAATTAAACTTGCTGGTCCAGTTCAATATCGATGGATGTAATCATTTGAGAGGTAATTATAGTAAATATTTAAATTGAAGTAATAATATGTTTTAATAACATAATTGTAATAACCCTATTTGCTAATGTAAGTATTTGCATCATTTAAAGAAAAATGTCAAAAACAACGCTAGAGTTAAAGGTTTGATATGCAATGTTTATTTAGTGGAAGAAGCATGTACATTTTCTTCACGTTATTTTGAGCCACATGTATACACAAGAGAAAGAAAAGTTCCTTGTAATGACGATGGAGGAGGAACATGTGATGTTGATGGTAATTTATCCATTTTCACATATCCTAGAAAAACATATGGACGTTCAACAAGAAGAATCTTAACATAAAAAGAAATAAAGGCTACTCATGGTTACATTTTATTGAACTGTCAAGAGGTTCAACCTTTCGTGCAGTAAGTTGAAGTAGATTTTGAAATTAATCATTTGGGTTTTGAAATTTAGTATTATTCACAACTGAAATACATAATAATGATTTTGGATTATACGAGGAATGGTTACGCAAGCTAATGCCCAAGAAAACACAAGATGATATCAACAAAAAATTTGGAAGACACTTTTCTCGATAGTTCGAGAAATATGTAAGTTTTCACTTATAATTATTGAAATGATTGAGTTATAAGATTAAAGTGTTCAAATGACATCATACTATTTAATATGATAATTTCTTTTATGTAGGCGTTAGAAAATTCAATAGAGAACAAGTTCATATGTGATCTTGTGAAAGGGCTTTGCGAACTGTTAAATCATATTCAGTGTATTTTATTAATGGATACAAATATCATACAGAATATCATGGTCATAGCATGGAAATAGTAAATAGTGGAGTTTGCATGCTCAGAGAATTGATGGATTATTATGGTAAAATTATTGAGATACTTGAAATTGAGTACCCTGCATTCCCAATAAAGTGGAGTATGATATTTAAGGATGGTTGGTTTGATCCAACTCTTAATGTTGGTAGAAAAATGCATAGCCGATACAATCTAGTTGAAATCAACCCGCAAAGAAGATTTAGACAATTTGAACATTTTGTGTTAGCGATGCAAGCGATCCAGGTGTATTATGTCCCTTTTCCTAGCTTACAATGAGATAAGTTAGATTGCTTGGCCTCTTGTAAAGTTAAACGTAAAGATGTTTTTGAGTCATATGAAAAAGGAGAACAAAGAATTGAAAGTGAAGCGTTTCAGGAAGATGTTTATGAAATAAATGCACCTGTTACTTATGACAAGAATGAACCTTTGAACGATCTAAATAATGAATATGTTGAAATTTCATTTGGAGAGGATGAGGAGGGCAAGAGATTTGAAGACCAGCCTGAGTTTGATTTTAATTCTTCAGAAAAAAAGATGATGATGATTTTGATTTACAGTTAAGTACTGATAGTGATTAATTTATGTTTGTAATAGAATATTATATTCAATAAATCAATTATTAAACCAACAATATATTATTATATATTGAATTGAAATTGTTATATTTATGGAATATTCAATAAAATATGAATTTCAGGTTAAAATATGTCATTAAAGAAAAAACAGGATATGGTGCGATCAAGGTTTAGACCACGATTTCAAGTCAATTACTTTATAGGTGAAGCATCACATTCTGTAGCTATAACAGTATCAGTTGATGTACCTTCAGCTACTACACTTGCAGATGAGACATCACCTTTCATACCTGCTACTATACCATCCACCACCTTTATATCGACAGAGATATCAGTGGTAAATGATGTGAATGAAAGAGGTAGCTTTTAGCTTGGAGCTGAGGGAGCTTATGGAAGAACTTACATAATAATTGTCAACAATCTGTAAGTGAAAATATATGAAATACCATATGTTTATAATTAAGTTATAGGTTTAAATTTAAAAATGATATAAAATTATTTTTATATTAGGTTGATTCTGTCTGGATCGTGTTTAAGAAACATGACATCAAAATTCAAGAAAAAGAGTGATCTTGAGGGTTATATATGGAAGAATATCTCCCAAGTGACAAAAGATTTTTATTATCAGAGGTTTGAGGTACAAAAAATATATTTTTTGTATTTTTAATTAATTTTTATACATTAATTAGATAAATATTATAGGTTATAAGTACTTATCGTATGTTTTTTTCATAAATTTATTTTAAGATTCTGAATTTGACGCAATTATTTATAAAGTATAGAAAAGACAAGCCCGTACACGTTATAGGGAATTTTTTGGTGCGATACACAAGACAGGTGTACGATCTCCTTATATTTTTAAAGAAATATGGAGTCGTTGGCAGCAGTATTGGACATCACCTAAGGCAATGTCCATTTTAGAGTGTAATTCTACTAACAGATGTGGAGGACCAGGGGAAGAGAGTCCTCTCGTACACATTGGATTATCTATTACCCGCCACGAACATGCAGAAAGACTTTTAAGTATCTACACTTTACACTTATATTCTATTTTTTTCACTTTAATGTATTTTAATTTAATTTGATATGTGATTTTTGGAATGAAAATATGTGTATTATAGAGAATGATAATGTTATAAATGCCATGTGCCATATATGGTTGTGTTGTTGAGTTATTTTATTTGTTCAACAGGGGTAAATATCATAAAAATAAAGGAAATTCTGTCAAAATTTTTGTAAATTGTTATAACATTTTATTCTGATACAAGAAAAGTCCATATGCAGGAAGCCTACACCTTGTTAGTTCTTTTTGCACACTCACACTAAGAAGCATGACGGTGTGACCTTCGTCAACACCAGATGTAGAGAACTAAATATATATGAAATTTATGATTTAATATTAATGTTTAATAATTATCACTTATTAATATAAACAATTGTCTTCTGATAGGACCAAATACAAGAAAACATTCAACAATAGTCTTAGTGGTCTGAAAAATGTTGATAAGAGTCAAACTTATCTTCATGCAGTGGGTGGTAAAGACCGTCGTGAAAGGATCTTCAGCTTAGGTTCATTTGCGAACACATGTTATTCGCAATCTTCCATATCTAGTACAACAGCATCTAGTAGGCACTCTGTATCCAATGAAGTCCATGAGCTTTGGAGCACAGTACAGGCATTGACAACTCAATTGCAACAGTCTATGAAGTACATAGCCCAACTCTGTAATGAGATGGATGAGTTGAAGGGGAATGGCAGCACCTCATCGCAACATTCAGAGTATCCACGTTCACCAAATGAATAGTATAGTTGTAGTCATTTTGTATGAATTAAATACTTATTATTGTAGATAATAATTTTTATTATCAATTAAGATAATTTTTACTTTATATCATCAATCAACTTTTTTTAATAAATTAAATGTAGAAACAAATCAAAATATTATCAATTAATAACTGATAACTATATAAATTATACATCGATAATAAGATTATCAAATAAAATTAAATGTTGGTAAAATAAAAAACAATATCGGGAAATTTACCGATAAAAAAATTCGTTAGTAAAATGCTGTGAATTTACCAACGAACCACCAAAATCTGTCAGTAAAGTTAGTCGTGAATTTATCGACGGAAATGGAAATCTGTAGGTAAGTTTACCGATATAAATAACTTGTCAGTCTCTAAATTTACCAACCGAAAAAAAATTTCCATCACTAAATTTACCAATAACACAGAAATTACGATCACTAAATATAGCAACGGAATAGAAACTATCGGTCGGTAAATTAGCGAAGGAAAATTTGTACTCTATCACCAATTATTACCTACGTCCGTTTCTCCAACGACTTATTTCGTCGATAAATTCCGTCACTAACTTAGCTTACTGATGGAAAACCTTCACATTCCGTCAGTAAATTCTGTCACTAAACCTCAATTTTCTTGTAGGGTATTGCACAATGATTCTCATAACTTTTAGAAGTCAGGACCTTTTTCTTTACTTACACTAATACATGAACTTGATGTAAACAAAGAATTAGAAACAAAGATGAATATATATTTATTGTCAATCTCAAACAAAGTTTGCTATATTGAGAAATAATGTTTTCCTTGAGGCCCAGTTCTATTGGGAGGTTTAACCATACTCCCCTTATTCTACAAATTGCCATTAAAAAAGCTTAGAATTCTAGCAATTCCTAACAATATGCCTAAAAGAATTGAAAAGAAAAAAGAAAAAACTAATAAACGATTTGTGGCTAATATTCCAATGTTTGTGTATTCAACTTACAAATATAATTAGTTTTAAAAAATAACACACAATTCATGTACCTAATTAAAGCACCAAGAAAGCAAAATTAGAAACTTATACTTGGGATTAGGAATGATCACAGTGAAAAAGAAAGGTCATAATAGTTACATATAAAAAGAACAAACCTAGAATTTATATTTATCACCTTGAGTGATGGAAATGACATTTGAAGGTAGTAGGAAAATGACAAGGGTGAAATTGAAAGTTGAGATTCTTAAGGGGAGGAGTGACTTGGTAAGATAATAAACTTATATTTTTCATTTCAATTTAGTCCTTGTAAATTTTTTTGGACTTTTTATTTTTTAAAATTTATAATATCATCCTAGTATTGTATCAATGTTTAAAATATCAAGTAGTACCAACTGAAACAAAAAATATTATCCAAAATCTAGTTTCAGTTTGGTATTATCCAAATTTTACCATTTTCCTGTCAGTATGGGACAAAACTCCAAATATTGGTACCAACACTTGTACTAATCATGGCATCGACACTTGTTTTCACCTAAGCTATACTATAAGAATTATAGATGCATTTCCTTAGTAATCTTTAACATAGTTTTTAATTGGATACACATATCATCATAATCATTCGTCTCATTTAACAGTTCTAATAAGCTGTAGTCATATATCATATTAAGATCCTTCAAACTATCAAGACTAAGTCCAAGGAATTTATAAATCACCTTTATCACTTTAGGGTAATTAGATTACTAAGTCCAAGGAATTTATAAATGACCTTTATCACTTTAGGGTAATTAGATTTTTTAGGAACTCTTAATAACTCCAACATCGAGGTACTCAATTCCAGCTTTCTCCGGTACTTCTACATGGCCTCTAATCTACCTAGTCTTTAGAGTTAAAACCTAATACCTACCCTTAAAGAACTTTATATATATGATCATCTTAGCCGTGTAACATGAAAAATATTAGGATTGTCCATTTGAACATAAAAGTCTACGGATTTCAGAAGAAACTTAAATAACATTCAACATAAATTCATGTTGATTCTAGTTTTTAAATGCATAAAGGGACACGTATTATACTAAAATTTTATAACAAATTGTAGGTAATGAAATATTTAAAAAATGTGATTTTGAGAGAATTGCAAACAAAAATATGGATTGATATACTTAAGTAATGTATAAATGGTTCTATACGCAATACTAAAACTATTACAATATCAAACATTATTTTATATTCAAATTTGGGGTGTGGGATAATTCATTTGTTAATGAAAAGCTTAGAAAAAGTAATGAAAGGCCTATTTGGATTATGGCTTTTTAGCCAAAAATTAGCCCAACCAGTTGATTTTTAACAAGCTCTATATCACCAGCATTTTGCCTTTAGCTTTTTGATAATGATAATTGTGCCTTATTACTTTTGACTGTTTCATGACGCAAACTTTCATCTAGGCCACTTGTTTTCCTTTTCTTGCTTTTGAAAGGAAATTTTTGTCATATTTGAACTGTTTGTAACAAATATAAAGACGCTTAAAAAGCTCAAAAGGAAACAACACATTATCCAAATTAATAATTAGTCCTAGTTAATCAAAATAAGGTTTTTAAAAACAATAATCCCAAAATAAAATCTTGAAACAGCGCACCTTAAAATTAATTGAATAAAATTTAAAAATATTCCATTATTAATTATAATGGAATATTTTTATGTAGGAATACCTTAATCAAGATGAGGGTTTAATGTAGCATAATAATACGTTAAAATATTTAAGTAGATATGGTATTCATATTCTTATAAATTTTTTAAATTCATGTCCCCATAAGTCATTTTACACATAAACAGCTAATACTAAACAACTAATTTTTCCAAACATTTTTAATAAACAACTGATGTTATCCGCTAGTTAAGTCAGCTGATATAATCAACTATTAGCTAACCACTGATAAAATCAGCTAATAATTAATGCAATCAGCTGATTACTAAACATGGCCAAAATGTTGAATACAACGTACTTGACATACAACAAGTTTTAATTCTTCTTGCCATGTCTTAAATCATATGCCTAATTTTGATTTTGTTAATTTGGTAAAATTAGGAATTTTGAGTTTATGTAAAATAAAAGGTAATTGTTAAAAAATTGTATTGTGGTCTTTCGTAAATCTAAATGGTGTAAATTTCAAGTTAATAAACATTATGAATAAGTGGTTTTTTAGAAATAAAAATAACTTCATTAAACTAAATTAAATGTACAAGAAGGTGATTACAAACACCTTTATAAGGAAGCTAAAGCACAAAAGCTTGACCACTTTTATCCCAAAATATAGACTTTAAATATTCAAGATAGTCCACTTTCTAAGATTAGAAGTTATTAGGAGGTTATATTCTATATGCTCTTGTAAGGGTCTCGCTATGCCCACCGGGACATAGCCTAGTGGTTGAAAGGACGACTGGGGTAAAACTTTCCAGGATTGCCAGCCGCAAGGTGGAGAGATTGAATCCCTGCAAAGGTGAATTTGACTTCCTTTTGAGCAGTAGTTACGTGAAACAAGTGTTCCCTGCTCCACTAGGGCACATATCGTGATTTACTCTTCTCAGTATCCTAATAGGCTGGGGCTAAGGGACCCTCAGGGTTGGAGGTCAACCCTTTTTTTGTAAGGGTCTCACTATAAGTTCTGCTTACGATATTGAGTATCATTATTTCCCTTGACCAGTTGAAGGCTTCCTTCCTTAACATACTCATCTACTTCTCTTCTCCTCTGAAGAGTCTATTACATCTCTCTTTCCAAAGCGTAAATATACAAGTTCAAAAAGCTATAATAAAGGTGGATTTATTACCTTTACTTATACTATTTTCCCCCAGGTCAAGAAGTGAAGGAGATCCAGCTATCCCCACTTATTCTAAGTAGGCATTTTCTTAAGAATAAGACCACAACCTTTTAGAGAATTGGAATTGAAAGAAGATATGGGATGTGCTTTCCTAGACGTGAGGTGTCCAATAATAGGAGTCCTTATATCACAATTCAGGACGAATCAGTATAAGAAAGCTCTTGAGGAACGTTTCTCCACTGATTATCATAGATCCAAAAGCACACTTTTGAATTCCTCAGAATTCGGTTACAAAGTCAGGGATTTATTCAGAGTTCTAACCTTGGACCAATTGTCATGGTATATTAAGGCCAATCGACCATTTCCTACCTTACATACTATAGGCGTGGATAAAGAGCTTCTTTCTTTTAATAGTTGAGAGCATAAATGAGATATGTCAGGCTTTTCCTAAAGTTCCCAGAAGTTGTTCCCCGTTAGATAATATGTGTGGATCCATTAGACCTACAATGATTCTTCTTGGGTAAGAATGTTCATGATCCTCTTTCCTAAGGAGATATCGTTATAAAGATTAATTGGTATCACTCGTAAGCCTCCTTTCCTTTCTCTACGCATACCATTTTCCAACCTATTTCTGCTTTATTTCCCCTTTTTGTTAGGCCCATACCATATAAAGGACCAGCTTAATAAGTCAAAAGCCTTGTGTAGATTGATTTTGATAGCACACTTTGCTGGAGAATTCAATTTGGAAAGAATAAATCCAATGAAATTAGGAAGTTATCTCCAGGAAAGCTACTTGCGATTTATTGGTTATAGGACCTAGAGCTTTCTTTAATCTTATTACCAGCATCACTGCAACTATCTTATAGATAAGATTACAACATGAAATGGGTTTGTAGTCCCACAGGAGATAGGATTTTGGGATTTAGGGACTATAAAAATAAAAGTTCTATTCATGGATTTAAGTAGCTTACCTAATTTGTCAAACCCCAATATTTCCATAGTAACCAAATCTTTAACTTATGGCCAAGCCTTACGAAAAACTTTTCCATTAAGCTTGTCAGGTCCTAGGGCACTTTTAGCTTACATCTCAAAAACCACTTGCTCAACTTGTTTTTTGTCTTCTTCTCAAGGATATATTCATAGTCTCTGAATCGTGAAGCTGAAGAATTTCCCTTATCCAAAAAAAGTTTTGGTCCCTTTTTGAATTCTTGAAAAGTCTCCTGTTTCTTTCCCTCCAAGTGGAATACACTGAATAAGTTAGAGCTAAGCTAATATCAATATGGTCTCTACCATTCTTTCTGTATAACTCGTCAGCCCATGAAAGAATGCTTTGCCACTGCTGGTATGGGTAAAATAAACCAAACATATGTTGCATTCTACTCCTTTTTTTAAAAAAAAAAAGAAAGAAGAAAATGCATTGATAAAGAATGAAAGTTAAATCTTACAAGAGGGTCTAGTAAATGCATTCTACTCCATATTACTCTGTATTGACATTGAAAGTATAAATGATTGGTAGATTAGGGAAGCATAATGCAAAGCGTGCATAACTGATCCTCCACACCAAGCAATCTATCTTTAGTTTTGAGTCTCATTCTAGCAGCAAGCCAGCTTATAAGTGTTGCCTTAGGAACCTAAGCACTTTTCCAGACAATATTGTACCAGTTAACCTTTAGAAGCTGTTGTCTGATAGCTTTCAGGCTGGATTGATTAGTGAACTCTCATCCATTATTCAGTAACCAATATAGGCTATCACTTTTTGAGAGATTAGGATCATAGTTAGCTAAGAAAACTTTGATTCGTTCACAACCCCTAAAGGCCATGAACCACCTGTCTTGCTAAATAACCTCCTTAACTTGAGCCTATAACGTTATGTTTAGTTCCCGTCCCCGTTAATGGGGACAATTGACAAAACATAAAAATCCTGTGTTCAACGCATGTTTGGTTACTATCCCCGTGATTTTGTCCTCCGTCCCCAGAGGACAAGGACAAGCATTTTTGTCCCTCTGAAAATCGAAGGACAGAAACGCCTGTCCCTGTCTCCAAAACACAAAAGACATGAACAGCCCTCCCACGTCCAACTCTCTTCTTCCTCTCTGTGAATCCCCAACTTTTCGCCCCCTTCTCCCTCACAAAATTAGTCCTCTCTGCTGACCCACAACTCTCCTAGCTTCTCTTTCGCACGCTGCCCTTCTTCCCCAACACGTTCTTCTCTCCAGGGTCAAGTAAGTTTTTTATTTTTTGCTGGAAAAATGTCACTCTTCCTTGCTTGACGTTACTCTGGTTGCTCAAATGATGTTGTTGAGTTTCCTTCATCTTTGCACGTTTCAAGCTTGTTGTTTTTTCTTTCGGAAAGAAGGAATTTGGTTGGGAGATTTATTAAATTTTCTCTGTTTTGATGACACACGAATTTCAGAGGGGATTGTGAGGATAGACTGATCTGTTTTGAGGATTTGGTTGTATGCAAAATAGGTGAGAAATTTGCTAGTTGCCAGCATCTGTAGTAGTTCTACGATTTAGGTTCCATAATGTGTATGCATTGTGCCATTGTTGTTGGATTTAAAGTTAGCTATTCATATTCCCTAACCAGAGAAGAAGGAAGCTTTGAAGAGGGTTAAATTGATATGGAAATTTGAACATGTTTGCATATAAATGACTCAAAAAATGGTGCATGAGAGAGTTGGTTTTAAGGTTGGTCAAGTTGAAGTTATGATTCGAGTACTCTAAACAGGTTATAGTCCAAATGAGGAGTAACATACGGTTCACTGATAAATTCATTAGTTGTACAAAAATTGTGTTTGAGCAATATTAGTTTAGTTTATGGAATTGAATTCTATCCATTCATTCCACATGGTGTTTCAAACAT
>JANQBM010785838.1:0-14377 GCA_025594535.1 Erythroxylum domingense | reverse complement strand
GTCGACTCCTTTCCTACAAGCCACTGCAAAACCTAGATCTCTAACAAGAAAATTGTTAAAGCGAAATGGGTGACGCTGTATAGAGTACTGAAGCAAATTTGAGACTAAAATGGGAGTGTGATCAGAACATAAAGGGTCCATGAATTTGGCAAAACTGTTGCG
This sequence comes from Erythroxylum domingense, assembly GCA_025594535.1. Taxonomy (NCBI): domain Eukaryota; kingdom Viridiplantae; phylum Streptophyta; class Magnoliopsida; order Malpighiales; family Erythroxylaceae; genus Erythroxylum; species Erythroxylum domingense. The sequence goes on along the minus strand of JANQBM010785838.1, from coordinate 14,215 downwards.
AAAAGTGTGAAGCCATTGGTCATTAACGAGAGCACGATCAATTTTTTTTCTAGTGAACCAAGATAAGTTTTGTTTATTTAACCAAGTGAAGGAATGTCTGACAAATTTGAGGTCTGTTACACCAAGATGAGCCACACAGTCACAAAAATCAGTAGAGAAATTGCTGAGGTTGATGTGGCCTTGAGCTTCGGAGGCATAAAGTATGGAGTTGAAATCACCACAGATCAGCCATGTTTGCTGATAAACCACTGAGATGTCGAAAATTATGCACATTTTTATTATGATATAACTTCTATTAAATAAAAAATACATGGTATATATCTTTCAATAGATAAGAGCATCTTGTTATTGCGGATATCACTCACCTTTGTTTTTAGGAAAATTTCTAATAAGTTACAATAATGCATCAATTAGCAAAACTTTAATTAGTAGAAAGAAACTAAATAGCTTAAGCTTTATTAATTGTTCAATTATAAGCAGAAATACGATAGAACCAGGAGTGATTAACGGATTAAAGCAAAAGCTGGATTATGGCTGACGCTATGGCAGCAGTATCATGGACGTCTTTGTTATAAGAGGTCATGGGAGATTTGCCCTTGAATTCATTTTCACAAGAATTGGCCTCATTTCCTGCATCGTTCATGCTGGTTTGAGCAATCATAGGTTGACCTTTCTGCAATGCTTCGTACCCTTGTAATACATCCACATTTATTATGGCATAATATTCATCATTACAAGAACTGAAAGCATGCTTCAAAGCTGGAGTTTTCGGTTCCGGCGAATCTAATAGGAAATTCATTGCTGCATGTGATTTAGTGTCAACAGCATTGACCGCTATGATTGCTAAACCTGTAATGTCGGCTTTTGAGGCTCCAGGGTCTGTGTTAATGATAGAGAGACACTTCTTGTAGTTTGGGGAACTCTTACAGACCTTGTTAATCAAAGCAGCATCAGATTTCACATAAGTGAAATGAGTTGGCAACAAAACCAACAAAATGATGAGAAAAGTAAGAGTAAGAAAGTTGAGAGACATGACGGACCAAGAGGTTTTATGCTTTTGATTTGTTGATTGCTTATGTGGTGTTAGTCTTTTTCTTTTATAGGAGATAGAAATAGTGCTCACATGTATTTCATGCAACAAGATAGAATATACATTACATTGCTTACTTTTTTATTGATTGTTACTACCTAATTAATTAATGGCCAGATTTACAGCACTAATTAATTGATTGTTCCTACCAAATATGTAATTACAACATATTAAATTTCTTAAGAAATGGTATTTAATGGAACCAACATCGTATTTCACATAACCGAAATGAGTTAGCTACAAAACCGTTGAAATTATCATAAAAGGTTGGGTAAGAAAGTTGAGAGACACGATGGCTAAATGGACCGAGAAGTTTGTATTCTTTTGATTTGTTGATTGCTAACAAGGTGTTAGTCTTTTTTTTTTAAAAAGAACTTTTATAAGAAATAGAAATAATGCTCATGTGTATTTTATGCAACATTATAGACTATATCTTACGTTTTTAATATTAGTATTTAATATTATAATAAGAATAGAATAAAAAAGCGAGATGATGAAACCAAATACATTTTTTTTCAATTTTTTATTACAAATCTCAATTAAATAAGCTTTTTCAATAGTTATTGTAAATCTCAATTAAACCAGGACAATATTGACCTAAATCAAACAAATAACAAAAAATTTAACTACTGTAGAGTCCATGGACTTAGCCTAGGCAATTTATTAATAATTGGACAATTTATTTGACAACATAGGCTTAATGATCATGCATATATTTTTCCATATTGCATACTCCAAGCAATTTTTTGAGCTTCTAGCGCAACAAATTTGACAGTCAACACAATTTTTTAAGCTTCTAAACTAATTTAAAAAGTTTATAACATAAGTTTAACGAAAATCCGTATATTCTTTCATGTTGCATACTTCAATCAATTTTATGCAACTAATTTAAGGGGTTTTATGAATAAGCCAGTAACTTAATCCTCACTTTTTAAATAAATAATATCAACTATTTCTCTTTTATAAGTTCATGAAAACTGATAATATTATATTAATGTGTTTATCGCTTCCATCAAAAACTAATAGTTTAACTTATTGTCACAGTAAATTAGATTAAAACCATCTTAATTGAATCAAAGCTTCTCAAGAATATTCCTCAACCAGATTGCTCAATAATCTTATATTTTTAATGATATAAACCTAACTTAAGTAGCTAAAAGAGAGACGATAGATTGCTTTTTTGATAATCATGGAATACTTATAACCATATCATAAAGATATTGTCGAATGTGTTTTTCCTATCATCTTGATCTCCCATATAATTGATATTTGTAAATATAAGAAAATATTAATTTTCTTCTTTCTTATACCATATTCCATAATTTTTTATCCTTTACAAATATTGTAAAATTCATTTTGTAGCTACAAAATGCATCTCTTTCAGACATTCCATAAATTTATTAATAAGATTCACAACAAGTATAATGTTTAGTCTTATTATAGTTAAGTACATCAAACTTCCCATAATTTTCTTGTAAAGAGTTCTATTGACTCTTTTACCTTTAGAATCTTTAATTATCTTCATACTTAAGGATTAAAAAAAACACTCTGACCCACTTTGAAGAAGATAGGCTTAGTGACCTAACATAAGGCTTGAATTTTTTGAAAAAAACTGAAGCCTGAGGCCCATCCTGAGGAATGTCATCCCTATCTATATTCATTTATGTTTCTATTGGTGAGCTTATAGGGTCATATTTTTTCATTTGAATGTTTTCAAGATTTCTTATAGATACGTCTTCTCTTACATTAAGATAACACTTATATATCAAATAACTTTTCTGCTAAGGAAATAATGCATTAGACTAATATTAAACATCTCAAACTCAGACATCACAAAATTCTTAAATTTCTTAATCGTCATCTCATCACTACTAATATAAATCAAATCATTCGTATATAAGCAAATTATAAGTATATTTTCATCACCTTAAAATTAAAGAAAAATTGTATATTCAAAAAGATGCTTTATAAATACTTCCTTTAATAAATTTGTTTCAGTATAACTATACCAATTCATTTAGGCTTATTTTAGTCTATATAAAGTCTTCTTTAATGCAAACTTTTTTTTGTTTAGCTTTAATGTAACTAGGTTATTGATCAACAAATACATATTCCTCCAAAGTTCTATACAAGAAGGCTGATTTGATGTCTAATTTGAAATACACCGTGAATTATATATTTCAAACATAATTGCAAATCTAATTATGCTACGTAATTAGTGTGAATAGTTTCTCATAATCAACATTGAATTCTTATTTATTATGTTTTCCTACTAAGCACACTTTGAGTATGTCAAACCATTTCGTTTTAATTTTGTCTTATAAACCCATATCATTCAAATGCTCTTCTCTCCTTTAGGAAGTTCAGTTAACTCCTAAGTAACGTGGTTTTTATATTGATGTAGTTTTATCATCCATTACTTTTCTCGATTTAGAATGATGAAAGCTTTATCATAGTCAGCCATCTAGAAAGGCCTCCTTTAATTCTTTGTAAACATCATCCAATTATGTCTCCTTTAAGCACATTTTATAGATGAAGAGAGATTTAATAAACTCCTTTAATGTAAGACATTCAAATGCTTGTCTTCTTAAATAATCTTAGCTTAGTTTTCTAAGCTTTATATAGGGACCTAAGTAATTTTCTTATCATATCAATATCAATATAAGATTTGCCTAGGCCTTTAAGAGAATTTATAATATCATTGAATTTAAAGCTAATGCTTAAGGTTCTTTGACCACTCTTTATCTATATGAGTATATATTAATATGTAAGCATGTAAATATTGTCTCCTTAACTTGGTTAGTTCCTCCATATGTGATATTTGGAGTATGCCAAGTTTCATATACCGACTTAGACATGGATACATATTAAATTCATTTCGATCAATGCATGAATTACAATGTGGATGTCTTTACTATTCAGTGAAATGAGCCTATTGTTATTGGTGCACTAGGTGTCAAAATCTAAACTGTCTTTCTCCTTTCAATTTCAATTGGTCCACTAGGTGTTAGAATTTTAATATGCCAAATTTAAAAGACTATTTGGCTAGGTTTCTCTCTCCACCAAGTGTTCATTTTTTAAGTATAAACTAGGTAAGAGCCATCTTCTCATTTAACTATGTTCTATTTCCCAATATAAGAACTACTCTCTTACTAGAACTGTTATTGTAGCGTATGTTTTAGATATTAGTGTGTTTGCATTTGTTAATTAAAAGTTTTGATCTTTTTGAGTTGAAGCTTACAAAAATGTCACTGTACTTTCCTAGTGCTTTGTAGGGTAAATTAGGTGGTATTATTGTTATAGCAATGTAATGGTTATGGGATTTTATTCTCAAACATACTTTTTTTGTTAAGAAAACATCAAAACTCTTGAGAGAATGGACATTTCAGTTTCAACATCTTTAATTTGATGATGGTGAGAACGTGTTTGCTGATGATAAGTTAAGTTTACCCCTAAACAAATTATATGGAGAAAAAGGTGGAGTTAATTTTTTATTTTTACAAATACTTTAAAGCATTGAAGGTGGAATTGTTTATGATTGAGTTTTCTAATTGTGAAATCATATGGTGGGATTGGTCGACTTCAACTTGGAGGGGAAATGTTCAGAGACCTATAAAAACTTAGGGGAAATGAAGTATCTAATGATGAAAAGATTTATACCTAGCCATCAATCTAGGGAGACTTGATGAAGATCAAGCATCCCAAAGCATATGTTATAATACAATGCTTTCTTCTTATGTTCTATAAGATTAATATGGACATTATCATAACAATTATTATATCTAACTCTAAAATCACTTTTTTAAATAGTAGTTTTACAGAAATGAGTAATGTTGATAGATCTTAGATATATAGATGATTAACATCTTATGGTTTCATTAATCCTGAGTTTGTTGAGGGAGTTCAAGCTTCTATTGACTATATATGTTCTCAGCTTACATATATGAATGGTCCACATATCAAATGTCCATGTAAAAAGTGCAAACATGTTCATTTTCTTCCTATCGATGAAGAGAACCTCCATTTGTTAAGAGAAGGGTTTGTCCCAAATTATTTTGAGTAGACATGGCATGGGGAGCCATTAATTTGTAGCACCTTAAGGGGTAATGAAGTAAACTTGTCAATAAATGTGGATGAGTTTGAAAGGGGGGCTGGTTTTATAACAAATAATATGGGTGCAATTGAAAATCCTTTCACCCAAACGGTTTATGATGCAGTCAGTTATACCTTTTAGGAAAATACAGAAAATCTTAAAGAAGGACTAAACCCAAATGCAAAAAAGTTTTTTGAATTACTAAAATCAACTGACCAAGAATTATGGCCAAATTGTAAGACTATGACTTAATTATCTTCAATTTCTCGAATATTGAACATAAAGTTTGAAGGGCATATTTCTTATCAAAGTTTGGATAAAATTCTTCCTTGGTATAATGAATCATTGTCTCCTAATCATACAATGGTTGATAATTTTTACAATATGAAGAAACTTATTAGGGGTCTTGGTTTGGCAGTTGAAAAACTTGATTGTTGCAATTTGGATGCATGTTGTTATAGGGAGATGATGTAGAATTACAAGAGTGCAAATTTTGTGGTCAATCTAGGTTTAAACCTAGAAAGCGTACTATGAAACATAAATTAGTACCTTATAAACGGATGTAGTATTTCCCGCTATCCCCAAGACTTTAAACACTATTGGATCTCACATGAGATGGCATAAGGAACATGAACAGAAAGATGGAATAATGAGCCATCTATCGGATGCACTCACACGGAAACATTTCAATAACATTCATTCTGAGTTTAGAGACGAAAGTCGAAATGTTAGGTTGGGATTATTGATAGATGGATTCCAACATTTTTGTCAATTTGGTGAACATTATTCATCATAGCCAATCATAATTAATCCTTATAATTTGCCTACATGGATATGTATGAATAAGGCATATATGTTCTTGATGGTGATTGTGCCAGGGCCTATGAATCTAAAGTATAAAATTGACGTATTCTTATAACCATTGGCATCATCATTAAGAATTTAATGTGCAGACATATGATGTATATCTTAAACAAAATTTTTTTTAGAACAGCTTTTATGTGGACTATTAGTGATTTCCCTACATATGCTATATTGTCTAAGTAGAGCACAATAGGAAAATTGGCAATAATTCTGATGTGTTTTATCTTCCTAATGGGGCCAAAACATCTTGGTTTGACAACCCATATGAAATTTCTTCCTCCAAATCATCCACTTAGTCACAATAAGCAAAAGTTCATTAAGAATAGGATGGAGAAAACACCTCCTCCCCCTCATAAATCTAGTGAAGAGATATTGCTAGAGATTGATAAATTAGGATTGCTGAAAGTTACAGAACTTGAAGTTGAAAAAGTTAATAGAAACATTAGTAAAAACTTTAGTTGGAGAAAATAAAGTATCTTTTAGGATTTACCATATTGGAAAACTAATTTGATACGGCATAATCTAGATGTGATGCATATTGAAAAAATATTTTTGACAATTTTTTCAACACCATAATGAACAATGAAGGGAGGACAAACAACAATGAAAAATCATGAGTTGGTTTGAAACTTTTTTGTAGAAGGTACGACTTAGATAAAGATCTTCACATAAGTAAATATCCAAAAACATGTTACAATTTGGATAAAAAACAAAAGAAAATTTTGTGTGAATGGTTAAAAAGTCTAAATTTTTCCGATGGATATATTTTGAACTTGGCAAGTTATATGGATATATTTTGGAATGAAAAGTCATGATTGCCATATGTTTATCCAAAGGCTAATTCCAATTGCATTTTAGGAGTTGGTACCAAATAAGGTTTAGAAAGCTATAACAGAATTAAGTTTGTTTTTCAAAAGCTTAACATCATCTAAAATAAAGTTGGTTGAAATGGAAAAACTAGAAAGGAAATTTCCAGTTATCTTGTGCATATTAGAAGGGATTTTTCCTCCAAGCTTCTTTGACTATATGGAGCATCTACCCGTTCATTTAACACACAAGGATAAACTTGCTGGTTCAGGTTAATGTCGATGGATTTATCCGTCTGAGAGGAAATTATAGTTAATATTTTAATAAAACTTCTAGCATGTTTTAATCACAAAATTGTAATAACCCTATTTTTAATGTAGGTATTTGCTTCACTTGAAGAAAATTGTTAAAAACAAGGTTAGAGTTGAAGGTTCGATATGTAATGCTTATTTACTAGAGGAAGAAACAACATTTTGTTCACATTATTTTGAGCTGCATGTTTATATAAGAGAAAGAAAAGTTCCTCATAATGACAATGAGGGACAAATGACTGATGTTGATGGTAACTTATCCATTTTCAAATATCCTGGACGAATTTATGGACGCGTAACTAGAAGAATGTTAATAGAAGAATAAATAAAGGCTTCCCATGGTTGCATTTTATTGAATTACCAAGAGGTACAACCTTCCGTGCAGTAAGTTTAAGTTATATTTGAAATTGATTATTTGGTTTTTCAAGGTTAATGGTGTTCACCACTAAAATACATAATAATGCTTTTAGAGTATATGAGATATTGGATCTTATTTGGACATAATAAATATTTAATTAGAATTATTTGTAATTCTAATTAAATTTTAATTAAAATTATAATTAAATTACTATTCAAAATCTATTATAAATAGGCTTAAGCTCTATGAAGCTAGCACTTCTTGCTTAACCCTCTTTGTAATAGTTATATAATTCTCTCAACCCATTTTGTAGATATTGTTAGAGGTCAGACATTTGTGTGGCTACGGTGGTTAAGACGAATTGGTTTCAGAAGCGGTTTGAGGGATACTACAAGATAAGGATCAAGCTTTAGAATAAGATACAAATTTCGATTCATGTTTTATTATAATTATATGTTAATCATTTTATAAAATTAAAGAGATCTTAGTTTTCAGGAAATCAAAAATTATGAAATAGTTTTGTAATTGCTCCACTATGGTCGACATCAGATCCTGACTTGGTTTCCCAATAAAATATACTATATATGTATTCTTATAGTTATTAAAACCATCATACTGAATTGCCTATTCACCTACATCGCTGAAGGTTAGGATGTTGATGAACTTTCATCCCAATTTCCTATAAACAACACTAATTGATGCTTTCTTGACCTTTGAGGACTTATAGATTGTAGGTCACTTCAACAAAGTTAACCTTTAGCTACAAAAAAATTATAGCTAAAGGTGTAAAAAATGTCACCTATATTTTTTAGCTACGTTTTTTTTTTGTTGCCCAAAACGTCTCCAAATACTTGTAGCTAAAAACTATAAGTGATGTTTTCAAAAATCATTGCTAAAAGTTTTAGGCTACTGACCGGCGCGTCATAACGTTATTCAAAATAAATTAGACAATTCCTATAGCAGTGGTGAGTCTAGGTTGATCTCACAGGGAGTGTTCGGTTAGCCTATGAAATAAAATTAATTGATGTTTAGGAAAAATAGGGGGAAGATTGGATTTTGGAATAAGAAAATAAAATGAAACTAACTAATAAAAACAAGTTAAAGAAAAGATACAAAAAATGGTAAAATTAGGGAATTAGGTAGGGATCAGATTCTTTGGTTCAATCTCGGCCTACACCCTAATTAAACATATTTCATTGATTTGTTGTTCTCAAACCTCTTCTAGAAACAAATAATCATGGGTTAATAATTAACCCGAGTTTTCCTTCAGGTTTTGTTTAATCAAGATACGATCATTGATTAAACCTAACCACCGAATAACCTAGGATACGATCTCTAGATTTAATTAGGTAGTAGCATTAAGAATTAGGAAAACTGATTAATTAAGGCAATAACCACATACGATGTATCATTTAACCTAGGTCATGTCATCCCTAATGATTACGAATCATTAGTCACTACACATGAATTTCAACATAACAATTACTTATTATATCGAAATTCTAGCAATGGGTATGCAATCAAACGATTTAATGAATGCATTAAAATCATCCTTTCACAATCCCAATGGGTTTATAGACAAATAACCAAACAATAACGAAAATCAATTATTCATACACAAAACCCAAGTCAATTAACATAGGATAACATAATCAATTTCTAATAAGAGAAAGAAACAACAAAAACAATGAAAAATACTTAACCCAGGTCGTCGGCATCGATGACACCTCTGAACTGGAGTCGGAACATTTAGCCTTCAATGCATCTCCCAAGAAAGTACTTTAACCCCATAAAAATCATTCCCAACCAAAAACCCTAACTACTCTCTCTATCTAGTTACTATTCATCGATAGGATCATTAAGATTTAAGGTCTGGCCATATTTCACGCTCCACTCTCTTCTGTTTTCTATAACTCCAGCCTTCTATCTACTACTGCCTCCTACTCTCCACTGTAGCTATTTTGTTTATTGATGGGAAGAATTAGTTTTGTCTGTTCACTGTTCACGTTTATTTTCTCTGCGTTTCTTTTTTAAAATGCATACATGTGTTGCGTTAAATGTAGAATGCATATGATTGCATTCAATGTTGAACGTAGCATATGCATTGCGTTTAATGCAACATAAACGCAGCTCCCAAATGCTAGCGTTTCACGCTAGCTTCTCTACTTTGATGTCTTCGTTTCTTGCTAGATTTTCCTTCATGGGTTGTCATTTTATGCTTCAAGGAAGGCTACATTTTTCTTCATCTTTTCCTTATTAAACATTTTTTCTCCAATTTGCTTTAGAATTTTGTCTTTTTGATCTCAAATATATATCAACATATCCAACCTAGCAATCAACACAAATTAAGCATTTTATCTTAAAAATAAGATTGAAATCACATGGAAATACATAAGATAATATAAGATAATTCAATCTTATCAAATGCCACCACACTTGAATTATTGCTTGTCCTCAAGCAAAACATCCAAATTAAGCTCAAAGATCCCAAATATTTACTCAATTTTCATATTTTCCATGACTATATAATCACAACCAAAGATGAATACTTTCAAAAATCATAGCAAGAATTCAACATTCAGTGCTTCTACTCATGATCAATCAACAAGCATCATCTTCGAAAACCCAGCAATCTAATGGTAGACTTGGAAAATGTGTTTAACTAAAATATATTAACAGGTACACTCAACACCATTCATGATCATGACAATCCACAACTTTGCATATCATTTCATTTCTCCACCACTAAAATTCACATACAAAATCATGAATCAAAGGAATTTTTAAGGTTGTAATGTGGGCAAAGGTAAGGTGAGATGTATTTAGGTCAAGTAGTATGAAAGCCATCAAAGATAGTGAAACAAAAGTAACACTCAATCAAAACCTGGGTACCGCCAACTATGAAGAATGCAATATTTATATTTCACAACCTATTCAACTCTCACACACTAACCATATGAAGCATACACCAATTCGAAGGAATCACTCATACAATTTATGCCAACAATACATTGAAACCACAAAAGTGAACCTTCTAAACCAACATCTACCTCATATTTGATATACTCAAATAAACCATTCATCACAACTTTAGGAGAATGCATTAATCATAAACAACTTTTCATCACATATGCACATGCTCTTCGATACATTTATTTAAACAATTTTTTTCTTTTTTTAAAATTTTTTTCCTACTTTCTTTCTTTTTCATTTTCTTTTCTTTTCCCTTTTCTTTCTTTTTTCTTGTTTCTTTTTTTTACATCAAAACAAATGACATTAACATGGGAATTTCAATGTTAACACCTAAAATAACATCCCAATCATTATAGTCAATCCATACATATGTACACCCCTACACTTACACTCTTACACTTTTGTACATCCATAAACTCTCCAATCATAAATGCTTCACTAGCTTTATGGCTTGGGTAGGATATTTGGTTAAGTTTAAAGCATGTAATGTGGTTGATACAAAAAGAAAGTTATAAAGCTCAAAGGGGTTTATCAAGGGAAAAATTATGTCAATAGGATAGGTTATTTAGCTGATGTAGTTTATGAAAATTAAAGAATGCCTAATCATATCCATGTTAATGTATGTGATAAAAATGTGGTCTCAAATAGAAATTCAAAGCAAAGTTACGGTGTACATGTCATGAAAGTCATATATTATTAAAAGACCATGAGAGTGATATGAATGTGTCAGTCTAATAAGACTCAAAATCTCATTGGCTTTGTCTACCATTAGTACTACTCTTCTAAAGATAATGCACATTAACCAATCACAAGAGTAAAAGAACATGCTAAAGTTGCTATGAAATTCTCTAGTTGATTCACACTCTAATCATGATTAAATAATCCTAGAAGTAATAGAAAACAAGCAAATGTTTCTTTGTTTGTTTTATTCTTTCTCTCATTTTGATTGAAACTTAAAAACAAGAAAAAATAAATCAACAAAGAACACACAACATATAAAAAGAAATGCAAAAATGTAAAGAAAGGAAATTTACTTCCCTTAGGTTGCCTCCCAAGAAGCGCCTTTGTTTAAGGTCGCTGGCTCGACTCCTCCCCCTCATGTGACAAAATTGTGATCTTCAGGTGGCACATGCAGTTCTTCAACTTGAGGTTCTTTAGGATAGGGTCTTGGTTGATAATCATTCCCATTTAGCTCCTTCCCTATCCCTAGACTTTTAATCTCGACTGAGTCCATGCACTTAGGAAATATTTCAAACATCTCCTCACCTTTTTCTTCCTCGTTTAGTTCCTTCAATATGCCACGTAAAGGTGAAAAGTTAGTTTCAAAAATAATTATGGACTCAGTACTTACCTCTGAGCTAAATGACATGTCCTTTTCAGTTTCGAGTTCCTTTTTAACTTCTTCGACACTAGCAACTCCTTGAGGGTTGACCTCAAAATTTTCAAGCTCCATGTCACTTTGTAAAGTTTATGCATAAACATCCATTCGGTACACCTCAAGTTGATACGACTGCTCCTCTTCACTTTGTGGCTCCAGATGATTGATATTTCCCCTTCGAGGCAATGCATCTTGCTGGAATTGTAGAGCATCCTCTGAGATTTGTTGCACAGTTGCTGAAACAACTGTTGCATATTCTGTTGGAACTGATGCATATCCTGTCGAATTTGAAGATTGTTAGCAGCCATAATATTAAGCATTTCTTCTAGAGATGTACCTAAGTCATGTTAGCTCTCTGAATCTTCGGCGTTAGACCATGTAGTTTTTAGAAATTGCCCTCCATCCAGCTGTAATTGTACACTATTCTGCTGCAATTGTAAAGTATTAGCGTTTATAATATTACTTAACTCTTCCAGAGATGGACCAAATTCGTGATAAGAAGCTTCTGGTCTGTATAAGACTTATTGTGCTTCCTACAAATTATCATAGAAGTAATTCTGATGATTATCCCATCCATAACAAAAGTTAGGTTGATTAGTCCAAACATTGTTATAGGATTGAGAATATCAATTAAAGAAAAAAATTACTTCCATCTATGATGATTTTTTTAATTTAAAAAAACACAAACACAAAACACAATAAACAAAGGATCACGAAATAACTGAAAAGAAATCAATTACGAACAAATATAAATAAAACACCAATTAAAATCATAAACAAAAAACTAAACATCGCACTCCCTAGCAATGGTGTCAAAATTGACCGACGCGTCGTAACAATAATCAAAATAAAATAACTAGACTACTATTTTAACAGTGGTGAGTGTAAGTCGACCTCATAGGGAGTGTTCGGTTAGCCTATGAAATGAAATTAATTGATGTTTAGGAAAAATAGGGTGGGGTGCAATTTTGGACTAAGAAAATAAAATGAAACTAACTAATAAAAATTAAAGAAAAGATACAAAAAATGGTAAAATTGGGAAATTAGGTAGGGATCTAGTTCTTTGGTTCAATCTCAGCCTACACCCTAATGAAGCCTATTTCATTCATTTTTTGTTCTCAAACATCTCCTAAAAACTATTAATCGTGGGTTAATAATTAACTCGAGTTTTCCCTTAGGTTTTGTTTAATCAAGATATGATCGTTAATTAAACCTAACTACCGAATAACCTAGGATACGATCTCTATATTTAATTAAGCAGTAGCATTAAGAATTAGGAAAATCAATCAAACAAGCCAACAACCACATACGATGCATCATTTAACCTAGGTCATGTCATCCCTAATGATTATGAATCATTAGTCGCTACACATGAATTTCAACATACAATTACATATTATATCGAAATTCTAACAGTGGGTATGCAATCAAACGATTCAATGAATGCATTAAAATCATCCTTTCATAATCCTAGTGAGTTCATGCACAAATAACTAAACAATAACAAAAATTCAATTATCAGTACACAAAACCCAAATAAATTAACATAGGATAACCCAATCAATTTCTAACAAGAGAAAGAAACAACAAAAATAATAAAAAATTCTTAACTTAGGTCGTCGACGTCAATGTCACCTCCGAATAGGTGTCGGGACATTTAGTGTCGAATCCTGTTTTCAGAGCCCGACGATCGCATTCGGATACCAATATTTTTATATGACCACTTGCATTCAAACTAAACCCCTTTTGGGCTCATCTCCATTCAAGCCTGAATATATCCAAGGACAGCGTTGGTGAGTCCACCATTTACCTATGAACATGTTTTGGGTCAATTCAATTAGCATAACCTCTTAAATTCTTCTTCTATGTTTTGCCTATCGTCTGTGATTTATCGTCTACCTTTGACTTTTATCTTCTAGGTTTGACCTCCCCTTATCGCTTGTATTTCATTTGCATCTGCCTTCCATTTGCGTCTGCCTCCCATTGCATCTGTTTCCCATTTGCGTTTGCCTTCCATTTGCGTCTACCTTTTTGACGTGTCATCACAGACGATTCCTTGCGTCTGTGTTATGATGTGTCGTCTGTGTTTCTTGCGTCTATGTGTGATGTCAGTACAGACGATTCCTTTCGTCTGTGTTCTTCCTTTGCATCTTTGTGTGACGTCAGCACAGATGATTCCTTTCATCTGTGTTCTTCCTTTGCGTCTATGTATGACATCATCACAGATGATACTTTTCCTCTATATTTTTCCTTTGTGTCTGGATACAATCTCTCCAGTTCTAACCTGCTATTCTAGTACAACATCCTTGGCAATTTCAACAAAGAAGGCATGCACATATAC
>JANQBM010784982.1:0-14380 GCA_025594535.1 Erythroxylum domingense | reverse complement strand
GAAATCATGAAAACATTTTTCATAAATGTCCCACCTTGTTTCTTGCCTTTCAAAGTAGCCAAATACTCTGGGCAGTTTCTCTTCCAATATCCCTTCTTTGTACAGAAGAAACATTCAGCATCTTTTTGGTCAACTTTCTTCTCCTTACCCTTGGATTTGTTTCAAACATTCTTGGGTGCAAGATGATTTTTCTTGAGTTTCTTTTTGCCCTTCCACTTGCTTAGAAGAGTTACCAACCAGATTCACAGACCCTGACACTTTCACCTTATCAGACGATGCTACTTGATTTTCATAATCGATCAACAAGTTGAGCATTTCATGAAGATCACAGTCCATCTTGTTCATGTTAAAATTAACAATGAACGGTGAAAAATTATCAGTAAGAGACTATAAGATCAAATCTTATGAGAGCTCTTTCCCTAGTGAACACCCTAACTTCTCAAGTTGTTCTATAAGATCAATCATTTTAAGAACATGGGGTCCCACAAGAGATTTGGGATTCAGTTCAGACTTGAATAGGGAGTTAGATAACTAGTATCTGACCCATACATCTTCTTAAAATGTTCAATGATATGCGAAGGATTCATACCTTCATGCTGCCTTTGGAGTTCAGAACTCATTGATGCCAGAATAATACACTCGGCATTAGTACTTTGTTCGTTGTACTTAAAATATGCATCCAATGCATTAGCATCATCAATTCCTTCAGGAGGCGCTTCTTTTACAAGTTTATCGATCACATCGATAAGTTTCTCATGCATGAGAACAATTATCATATTACGGTACCAATCATCAAAATTGTTACTTGCTAGCTTGTTAGCATCAAGAATGCTTCGCAATGATATAGTAAACATTTTGAGAAATCTAATAAAAAGAAAACACCAAAATAAGAACATAATCATATATCGTTAAGACATGGACTTTTATCTAAACGATATAAAATCTTTAAAACATGAATGAGCCCCTTGGTTGTCAAGTCGTTACTCATGCATAATTAAAGAGTGTTAAATTACCTATTTTATCATATAAAATTTTTATAGTAGGATCAATACTATATAGTCCCCTGATTGTCAGGTTGTTCCTATTAGTATAGTTAAGTTTATCCATCTAAGTGACGAAGAATTAATTAATATTATACTCCCTAGGTAGTCTAGGCCAAAAGTATAAAATTAAGTAATTTTTTCTCACACATGCATCATATGCAATAGAAAATATTATTTACCCCTGAACTACAAGTCACCTGGTTATCAGGCCATACCTTGTAAACAAAAACAAATATTATGATCTACTCGGGTGGAAAATCCTTTTTGATAAAATATCACATATTAGATCAAAAATAAACTCAATAATTTTAAAGGGTCAAAATTTTATGTTATTAAAACAATTTTAATAACATTAGTGATCATTTCACCTTTCCTAATAACATTTATAATTAACACGGTTTATCAATATAAACTCACGCATTTTTATCAATATAAACTTATGCATATTGAATGAGTAACATGGAATTTTTTTTCTTCTGTATCCACATGAAAACCAATATAAACTCATGCATATTACATGAACAACATGTAACTTTTTTGGTTCTATATTCACGTGAAAAAGAACATCTGGACAATGATAATTAATGAGTTTTCCAGGTACATCTTTCTCTCATACATAAACAAAGACTCACTCATTTTTGTCGTACATGTAATAAATGAGGTGAAGTATTTGGTCTCTGTTAATTTGTTGAACATTTAATAAATGAAAAAAGTGTTAGTCTCTCATATATTTCTTTACATTTAAGAAACAGAGACTCCTTCTATCGTATCGTTTTCCATGAAATCAATTTCAGTGAAGCCAACATAATCGCATACATATTAAATGAACAACTTCTATTTGTTAAAACAAGAAACGTGATAAAATATTCAAATCATAACATTGGCATTTTCAAGTATGACGTGAACGCAATACTGGCTTTGATACCAATTGAAAGATCGCATACACAGCGGAAACAAAAAAAAATTGCAATCCTATATAGATCTATTGCGTTTATTTTCATACTAATAACAAGAATAGGCAAAAATAAATACCAGGAATTTGCGAGGATTAACTGGTATTGAACTTCAAAAATACAAAGTATCTATGCACTCTACACTGAGAAATAGGTCTCGCTTTCAACACTTGACATGTCTATGGAAGATTTTGAAGAACCCTTTCTTTAAAAATGGAGAAAACAAATTTTCTTCTCTTTTGCTTTTTAATTTATACATATAAAATTTCAGAGTATCTCTAACTCTCTTCTCTTTTGTTAATTAAACGTTCAAAAACAGAGAGATCTACTCTATTCTCTTTGTTTATTAAAAAAAATCACAAAAATGAGAGACTCTGTATTCTAACTCTCTTATCAACGTAAGTGTTTTTTTGTTTCCTTTTAAAACTTGAAAGACCACAACATCTCTTCATTTCGTTTTTGTTTTAAACGGTAAAATCAAAAATCAAACCAAGCCAAGGTTACCTTTCAGCATCCGATGGTTTTCCTTTTTTTCTTTTTTTAAAAATATTATTTATAAAAATAAATAAAATAAAACTATTTTATTTTATTTATTTATTTCGCACAAGAGAGTTTATAATATTAATTATATTTTCTATGCAAATAATAATAATAATAATATGCCATATAGATTATTTAATAAATTAAATAATCATAAACAAGAAATATTACACTCGTAAGTGTGTGATCACATAGGTTTATTACTAAGTCGGTAGTAATTAATCTAATTAATTACTAATCAAGGTTGGCGTCTAACAACACTCCTCAATGACCGAATAGTGTGAAGTAACAGCTTTACAAAGACGGAACTAGGTTAAGGAAAATGTATTATTACCTTCCATCATTACAACTTCGGATTATCCTAAGGTATGGTTTAACTGTCAAACCTTATTAGATAACCAACTATGTTACATTTCGATCATTAATGATTAGTGAATGACTTAAGAAACTCCTTCCCTCACTCATTCAATCGCCCTAGCCAAGGTCTTGAAACAACCATTAAGATCAATGACAACATAGAACGTAAACTCATTACCTAGAGTCGATGGATCCCATCTTGAAATACCACTAATCAGATAGGTACTTAATTATATCCAATGACCATTCAACTAGCATGTTTACACACTAGGTGTCCGACATCAAAACATAATAAGTGGCCTATTAATTACTATGATGATCTCAGGAAAAAGGAAAAATATACATTTAAATCCTTATGAGAATATCCCACTTGACAGTTCATAGGTAATATTAACCATTGAGAATTCTCAGTTTGGTCAGTTCAATGATCATATCTCCATATGCATCATCTATATATGTAACTTAGTAAATGATATCTACTAATATCCATCCAATAGATACTATTACATATATATTGATCTAACTGGATCATTAAAGCCCTTATTTGATGATCCTATGATCAAGAACAATTTTAAATTAAACCCTAAAGACTTTACTCTCATTATCATAATCTCCATTATGATGACAACTGTATAAATTTAATCAAGGACTTATCATATTAAAATAAAAACACTAAAATGAATATGATAATATGATCATTTTCCATGTTATTAAAAAAAGTTAATAATCACAAAACAAAAGTGTTTAATCTATTACATAACGATTGGGTCATAGGCATAATTCCAACACATTCAAATAACTTTTGGCTTATGTCCACTTTTTAATCTTCACTTAGAAATTCACTATCTTCATTCTTTAATAAGTGAAGAGGAACCTTTTGTATAATATCTTATTTGTCACGGATGAAGAGGAACACTTACTATAATACCTACATACCCCCTAAGAGGATATGTAGATACTACATAAAACAGAACCAAAGTAATCCAATACATACTAAAGCATTTCTAGAAACTCAAGGAGCGTATATTTCATTCATCATTGATTAGGTCATATTTAGAACATACCATATACATGATACTAGCCTTAAATCCAAGTTCAAACTGTATTAAGGTTTTCACAACCATTAAACAAAACACAAAATACAACATATCTCATTACATTGAAGAATAACTCAAAACAAACTAAACATTTCCATAACAAAACACAATTTCTTGGCCACTGCAGTTGTCTTTGTCCCAGTGTCCATTCTTCTTATCAGAATCTACACGGGGGTAAAACCACCATGTTAAGAATATAGCTTAGTGGGGAATAACTAAACAATATATAAATTGGCGACTATCTCTGACAGTCGTCTAGCATATTCTTGCACTGTTTCTTAACAAATCTCATAAAAACATTAATTGTTCAAATTACTGAACATTCCAATATCATTTGCATCATAACAGAATAGCATATAGCTGAACAAAATATACTTGTGTCAAACTTATAAATATTCGAACAAAATATCAGAATCACAAAACAGAACTTTAAAGTATCTGAACAAATCTTGCTTATATCATAATAACATTTAGTTGTATCAGAATTGAACTTAGCTTATATCATAGTTGAACATTTATCAGAACACAAAACCAGTTAGCCTGCTAAATCCTTTTTACATAAGTGGGTAACGGGACCATAACAGGAGATACCTATTAGTATCACAAAACAGGAGAGACTTATGTCTTGACACTGAAGTGTCCTTATCAGGAGACACCGAAGTGTCAATATCAGGAGAGACTTATGTCTCAGACACCAAAGTGTTATTATCAGGAGACACTGAAGTGTCGACACCTTAAATGTGTTTAGGAGCAGCTGCAAACCCTTCTAGGCATTCCTATTTGCCCACGACTAGGACTTGACAGTTTTAAAACAATCCATTTTAGATTTCACAATCACAAGAAAAAGATGTTATGTCTTTATTCCACTTTCCTCAAATTGAACATATATATATGCACATCTAACTAATCATACCTTATAAGGATAAACATTTGTAATAATGTACTATTAAAGGCATTATGTATTTCCCATTCCATATCATGACACAAAGTCCCAATTTGTAAACGATCATATTCAATTCGTATCACATAAACCTTTTGAAACATATTGGTATTCATAAGAACACATTCATCTTTAAACTCATCATTCTTTTCAACATTAGACACATTATTAATTAACCTCACATTCTTTAAGTAATTATCTCCATTAATAAGCCATAACTCAATTACCTTTTATTCCATTAATCTAACATCATCTCGGTTCATTTTTAATCTCAATTAAGTTTAATTAAATCATTATTAAAAAGCCCTAATCTTATATATGTCAACAATTTCACAAAACCAAGTTTTCACCTTCCTAACCCCTTCTCCAGATTTTCTCAGGATAGGTTTCGGGTCAGTTTTGTATTGCTATTTTGACATAGAAAATGAGGTTTCTAGGCGATAAGTTCTAAAAAATTGTTCCTATATGTCTTAAGTTTCTATAGCACTAACAACCAGACCATTTGGACGTCTAAATCATGAGATATAAGCAAAATATTACAAGCTGCTCCGAAACAGGGGCAGAATCAGATTACCTTTTTCGATATCAATTTCCAAGGTCATAGAGCTAGAATTAATTTAGAGTCTCTTCTAGAGATATTTAACTCTATGTCTTAGGTTTCATATGAAACTAAAATCACACAATTTGGTAGTATTTAGGCTGAGTTATGACTCAAACAATTTGACTGACTCAAAGAATTTGACTTACTCAAATAAACCCTAGACAGAATTCGACTACACAATGCTCTCTTGTCATATTCAACCAATTCTATCCAAGATAACACCAAAATAACGGCAAAGCAACATCCCAGCAACAATTTCACATCCAAATGAATCTTTATATCCATTCAATCATACACAAATACAAAAATCAACTAAATGAAATCCCAAACCTTAAAATTGGCAAAGTAGTCCTTCTAATGCTTTTCCTTCCCTTTCTCTTTGGTTTTGCTTGAATCACCAAGTGAAAAATGATGGGATAAAGAAGATGAAATGGAGAGGAGAAAAACATGAAGTTAAGCTATCAAATTTTCGTCCATCTCCCCTCTCCATATGCCTTTTCGAGAATTTTCTAGTCTTAGACACATGTTTCAATCTCATTAGTCCATATGTCACAATCCTATTGGACCATGTGTTACAATCCCATTGGACCATGTGTTACAATTTTATTGGAACATGTGTTGCAATGTTATTGGACTAAGTGTTACAATTCTATTAGACAATGTTTTATAATTTTATTGGACCATATGTTATGATTCCATTGGACACACATGCCTTAATCTTATTGGTCTATAGGTTGACTTTAGGAAAATTGGATATTAATCCTTCTTCTTCCTTTAATTCCCACATTTGCCTATGATCTTATCAATTAATTTCATTCCCTGTGTCTTAATTTTTTAATGACATAAATTTCATGCAATTTTGTTAATTATATCGGGAGTTATACCCAAAAAACTACAGTCTATTCGAAAACAAGGACAGCAGCCAAAACTTAACTTTAAACCTGAATTCAAAAATCTTAGAGGTAGAATCAGATTTCAGTTCCTTCATAAAAGTTATATATATATGTCTCTAGATTAATTTCCAATTGGAATTATCCAATTTGGAGGTTTAAAGACCAGGATATGCCCAAATTACAGAAGTCTATTCAGTGGAACCTATCCTTCAGTGAGATCATGCAAGAGCAACACAAAAATACATCCAATTTAACCAAAAACATCCCATTTACTTATGGAATGCTTGTTTTATTAATTCCCCTCATATCACATTCATAAATCCAAGCAAACATATCAAAAATTTCTATACATGTTTCACGTATAAGTATATATGTCCATTTCGAAGCGAACAAATTATCCATTTACCCCTGTCTTTTACATTAATTACCTTTATATCTCTTACTAAGATGTACTTAATTCATTATGTTCACTTTTTAATACACCCTAGACATGCTATAATACTTCCTTTTTAATACACCCTAGACATGTTATAATACTTCCAGGGTAATATTGGGACGTTACATTTCTCTCCCCTTAAAAAGAATTTTATCCTCGAAATTCATACCTGATCAAAATAGTTAAGGATATTGAGCCCTTATGGTCTCTTCTGGTTCCCATGTTGCTTCCTCGAGTCCATGATGTTGCCAAAGTACTTTCACCAAAGGTAGTTGCTTGTTCCTGAGTTATTGGACTTCTCTAGCTAAAATAGATACAAGCCCTTCTTCATAAGTCAAATCTGGTTGTACTTGAATTTCTTGCCTAAGAATCTTATGTGTATCATCAAACTGATATTTTCTCAACATGGAAACATGAAACACATCATGCAAATTGGCCAATTCTTCAGGAAGAGCTAATTAATAAGCTATCGGTATGATTCTCTTAAGAATCTCATAAGGACCAATATAATGTGGGCTGAGCTTACCTTTCTTCCCAAACCGAAGTACTCATGATTAGACCATGTTCCTAAGATTTGATAAAAGAAGCCTCTGATAAGGAAGACTTTGTCGTATCTCTTCGATACGGATACAGTAACGATCATAGCAATCCCATAAGAAAGGTATATGTTTCCATGACGATACTTTTAGGAGTACCTTATCACTTACCTGATACTCAATATTCTTTCTTTTTAAATCAGCACACAACTTCTGTCTATCACTGGTAGCTTTCAATCTTTGTTGGATAACTTGAACTTTCTCTTCAGTATCTTTCACAATATCAAGACCAGTCATCTTGTTTTCACTTAATTCAGTCTAACATATTGGAGTTTTACATCTCTTACCATATAGGGCTTCATTAGGTGCCATGCCAATACTAGTATGATAACTATTGTTGTAAGCAAACTCCATTAGATAAAGATAGTTATCCCAACTTCCTGGAAATTCTAACACACAACCTCATAGCACATCTTCTAATATCTGAATAACTCGTTCAGATTATCCATCTATCTGAGGATGAAAAGTAGTACTAAATTTGACTTGAGTACCCAAAGCTTTTTGCAGACTTTTCCTGAATCTCGAAGTAAATCGATGATCACGATCGGAAATAATAGATAGTGGTACCCTATGCAATCTCACTATCTTGTTCACATATAGGCCTACAAGTTTATCCAATGAATAATCTAGATGAACAGGAAAAAAGTGAGCAAACTTGGTGAACTTATCAACAATCACCCACATATTATTATGCTTCTTTTCAGTGAGAGGAAGTCTAGTGAAAAAATCCATGATAATGTTATCCAATTTCCATTGAGGAATTGAAATAGGATGTAACAAATCATATGGAACCTGGTGCTCAACTTTAACCTGATAACATGTCAAACATTTAGTTATATAATCTGCTACTTCATGTCTCATACCTGACCACTAGTAATTCTGCTTCAGGTTTTGATACATTTTATTTCTACCAGGATGCATTGTAAAGACAGTATTATAGGCCTCAAGCAATAACTTTCTTTTTAACTCATCATTAGCTGGCACACATAATCGATCTTTATAATACAAATCACCATCCCCTATCACCAAAAAATCAGGATGTTTTCCTTCCCGAATAGCAGCGAAGATGAGTTATTGCAACTTATCATCAACTTTTTGAGCTTCACAAATTTCTTGCCTCAAGATAGGCCTAGCTTTCAATTGAGCTATTAAAGCCCCATTAGATATAAGTCTTCTTTCACTCTATTATACTGACAAAGCCAAAATGATCTTTTGAATTAAAGCAACAGCCACAATATTAACCTTACCCGGATGGTAGTCCAAAATGCAGTCATAATCTTTAAATAGTTCCAACCAATGTCGTTGTCTCAGATTAAGTTCCTTCTGATTAAGCAGATACTTCAAACTTTTATGATCATTAAAAATCCTACACTTTTCATCATATAAGTAGTGCCGCCATATTTTCAAAGCAAACACTACTGCTGTAAGTTCAAGATCGAGTGTAGGGTAGTTCTATTCGTGAGGCTTTAGTTGCTTAGAGGCATATGCAACTACCTTTCCATCCTGCATCAAAACATGGCCCAAACCATTTCTAGATACATCATTAAACATAACATTTCCTTACCATAAGTGGATTAAGCCAATATAGAAGCTTCAGTAAGCATTCCTTTCAGTTGATCAAAACTAGCTTGACATCTATCGAACCATTGATACTTCACTCCTTTTCGTAGCAGTTTAGTCAAAGGGGACACTATCACTGAGAATCCCTTCACAAACTGGCGATAGTAACCTACCAAACCTAGAAAACTTTTCACTTCGATTACATTCCGTGGCTGCTTCTAATTAACAATTACTTCAATCTTACCGGGATCAACTCTAATCTTTTGAGAAGAAACAACATGTCCTAGAAAAAATACCTCATAAAGCAAGAAATCACACCTACTCAGCTTAGAAAACAACTACTTTTCCCGTAAATTTTGTAACACAATCCATAAATGCTCAGCATGATCATGCTTATTCTTGGAATAGACCAGAATATTATCTATAAACACCACTACAAATTGGTCTAAATAGGGATAAATACTCTATTCATCAAATCCATGAATGCATCTAGAGCATTAGTTAACCCGAATAGCATTACCAAAAATTCATAATGTCCATAACAAGTCCTGAATGTAGTCTTCGAAATATCCACATCCTTTACTCGAAGTTGATTCCTAGAATCAATTACAAAAGCTAGATAAGCTTCATCTCGATTGATCCTAAAGGGTTCCGATATAAATGGACAAGATCGCAGAGGATTACTACTCCTTCCAACCTTGTCAATGACTTCGTGAGATCTTTCCATATTTAATTCTATAATCAAAACATGAGACAAACCGCATTAGGCCAAATACAACTCTTATATCCACGTATAAGCAATATTTAGTCATAGGTTAAACCAAAATCGCCTAAACCATGCTCTGATACCAAACAATGTAATACCCACATACCCCCTAAGAGGATATGCAGATGCTACATAAAACAGAACCAAAGTAATCCAATACATACTAAAGCATTTCTAGAAACTCAAGGAGCATACATTTCATTCATCATTGATTGGGTCATATTTAGAACATAACATACGTATGATACTTATTACATACAAGCCTTAAATCCAAGTCCAAACTGTATTAAGATTTTTACAATCATTAAACAAAACACAAAATACAACATATCTCATTACATTGAAGAACAACTCAAAACAAAATGAACATTTCCATAATAAAACATAATCTTCTTGGCCACTGTGGTTGTCTTTGTCTTAGTCTCAAGTCTTCTTATCAAAACCTACATAGGGTTAAAACCACTGTGCTAAGCATATAGCTTAGTTGGGAATAATTAATCAACATATAAATTGGTGGCTGTCTCTAACAGTCGTCTAGCATATTCATGCACTAGATCTTAATAAATCTCAGAAAAACATTAATTGTTTAAATTACTAAACATTCCAATATCATTTGCATCATAACAGAATAGCACATAACATAACAAAATATACTTGCGTCAAACTTATAAATATCCAAACAAAATATCAGAATCACAAAACAGAACTTTAAAGTATATGAACAAATCTTGCTTATATCATAATAATATTTAGCCGTATCAAAATTGAACTTAGCTTATATCAGAATTGAACATTTATCAGAACACAAAACCAGTTAGCCTATTAAATCCCTTTTACATAAGTGGGTAATGAGACCAAAACAGGAGATACCTATTGGTATCACAGAATAAGAGAGACTTATGTCTCGACATCGAAGTGTCCGTATTAGGAGACATCGAAGCTGTAACATCCTGTCACTTGAAATAGGGTTAAAATGGTGATTATTCGAGATTAATGAGAAATTAGGAAGCATAACTCATGTTTATGCATAATGTGGCATACACATACACGATATTATTAATCTTGCACATTACAATTATTTGTACATGCATTCATTGACATTTTTGGGCATTATTAATTATTCAAAATGCAATTAAAATGTGAATTATGAATTATTTGAGCTAAAAATTTATTTGGAGACTATTAGTATTAATTCGAAATTTTTGGTGAATTTTAGGAAATTTCTGAAAATTTAGGATATTTTAGACTAGGTAAAATATTGAAAGAATAGACCAATAGCATTGTGACATGTGACAACAGAAATAAGTGACAAATGTATTGCATGCAAGAGGACACATAGCAAGTGATTTTGAGAAGGAAAAAGTCTGTAGCTTTCTTTCTTTCTGTCGTTGTTTTCTTCACCGAAAAAACACAGTGTACCAAAACTATTTTTTTTGTCCTTGCTCATCCACCGAAACATCAGTTGTGAAATTTCTGTGTCATTGATTCACTCTTACTGTTGGGAAGGACAGTTGAATCAAGTAAGTGGTGGTTTCAGTTTTTTTTTTTATACTATAACTGATTCTAATGATGTTTAGTGTTAGAAATGAATTCATACATAAAGGGTAGCTTCGGTGTTGTTAAATTGAAGAATTTAAAACTGATGAGAACTGGAAAAGAATGCAGAAATCGTACTGAATATATATTTATGTGAAGTGAGAAATTAGAGTTCTGGAAATACACTAAGATGAAAAGTTTATAATGAAATGAAAATGTTGTTGCATGCGATACAGAAAAATAGAGAAGTGCAGAAAAATAGTAGTTGTTATTCATGGTGCTCTGTTATGTTTTTCTTGACTATGAATATGTGGGAATCTGTATGAGTGTCTAAAACTTAAAGTAAGTGAATTTAGAGGTATGGGATCTAGAGAAGAGTAGAATATAGAATGAGGTTCTGCTTATTTTGGAGTGTATATAATAAAAAAAACTAAACAAGTGCAGTAAGAATGGAAACATAGTATAGAGAGAAAGTGTATATATAGTTTCAGAATTTTGATGTTTGAATTTAATCTTGAATCTTGAGTTGTTTTTAGAGTAAGATGACTTGGAGTAGGAGTAGAAATGTGAGAGTATAAATTAGAGATAATGGGGTACATGGAAGAGAGGAAGAAGAGTGAAGAAATCTACAGTTTACGGTGAAGAAGAAACCTGCGTTTTAGAGAGAGAAGAGAAGAGGAGTTGCACCAAAAGGTTTTGCCAAAACCAAACTATGTTGATTCTTTTAGCCACAACTTTGTCATTTGAACTCCAAATGACTTGAAACTTGAATCAATAGACTCCTAAGACATTGTTATTTCTGTCCTTAAAAATTTAGAGCTATATGAATTGATTTGAAAGTGATTGATAGGATGAAAGTATAGAAGTCTGTTGGAATGTTATAAACTGGAGAATTTTCATGAATATGCTTCGGTATTCTGATTATAACTTCAGATGTTGATTTATAAATGAGTTAATTCTTATTTCAGATTAAACTAGAGATATATTTCTACAACTTTTTTGAAGAAGTCGAATTTTAATTCTGTCTCTAAGACTGTCAAAATTGGCATGAAATTGAGTCTGGACCTAGGTTGTAGCACTACTAGGGACATAAAACATATCCTATGGTCGTTAAATAAGCTGTATTGATGTAGACTGAATTAGGCTAAGGTTTCTACACCAAAGTTGTAGCTTATTCTCTTATCTTTAAATTGGTATAAATTTTGTAATTTTTCGATATGGGAATTGAGAGATATCGGTTGTACAACTTGAATGCATAATCATACATTAGCCAAAATTTCAAATGTGCATAGTCTGTGGCATTTTGAGCATAACTCATAGAATAATGAACCAAATTGAATGATCTTGGTATCAATAGAAACTTAAGACATAGAAGAATAATTTGTTATAAGGAAGTGTTACCAAATTCTTTCACTTTAATAATGAAATTAATTGTGCAAAATGGACCTGAAAGTTTACCTTTAAACAAATATGAGTTAATAAATTGAATGTGGATATCCAAATGATTATTATGACTAGATTGATTATAAGAAACTCAGAATTATCATGAACATGCATTGTACATATTCAATATACATGAATGTGCATAAATAAATACATAATTGTGCAATATTGTGATATATGAATGTATTGCCTGTATAGAGGAACGCATTGAACGACAACATCCAGACATTGCCGGTATTTCAAAGCAATAGCCGTTTGGAGCATACAGTGAGTATCCTAAGATGGTCTTACCTTATTGTTTTGTACATTATTGAACTGTATTGAAATGTGCTGATTGTGTACTAGATTCTAAACCATATTTGTTTGAGGCATTTTGATGCATGAGAATGATATTGGAAGTGCTGATTGAATGTGAATGCGTCTGCCTAAATGATTTTCTGATTCTCAACTGAAAAGTTGAATGCTGGACCTAGTCCAATGACCACTGTTACTGTGACTGTTACTGTAATTGATATTGGGACTGATATACTGTTATATTACATACATATGAAAGTGATTGAATTTGTTGACTAAATTGTGACATACACTTCATTCCGATGCGTGTAATATAAAGAAGTTGTGACTGGTGTTGCTACTGATACTGTTACTGATAAGAGTTTTAAGCTCCCGCATATGTGGTTCGAGCCTATGGCTCACTGTGATCAATGAGGCACAGATTGATTGACAGAGCTCGATAATTCGGGATACTATAAAAGCACACAATCATAACAATATAAAAATGAATGTGAGTCTCATACATATCGCATCCACATATAATTTGAATTCATTGAATGATTTGCAAAGCTATGTGAATGTCGTATGTGATTGAACTGTTTAACTGAGAAATGATTTATCTGTGATAGTATTTGGTACATGTCAAGTGGATTTGAACTATATGATTACATATTATAATTGATCTTGTTTTATGACATGAGTGAACCATTGAGGATGGTTACTCTACTGAGTTCGCAAAACTCATCAAAATTGCACCATTACTTTTCAAGTTCGAGAGTGAGATGACCTAGCTTCTAAGACTCTGTAATTTTGTGCAACTATTACAGTTAGATTTGGCTTAAAGGTCGGTCAGCTGGGTTTAAGGACATAGTTATTTCTTTTAAGTTTATAGCATTCGGTATGTATTGAGTTGTCTATGTTCATAGGACAATGTTGTATAAATATGGTTGATATTGTACTATATGAAACAATGTAAATTATGGTTTTGATATAATGTGATAACATTTTGGATTTAGAAAATGTGTGATTGATGGTTTAGTGTATGATGTCACGTTATGTACAGTGAAGGTGAGATAATTAACATGTCATTTCTGACAGGCATGTACACGTGTATCTGATGGTCACACACGCATATGTTAGTTGAGAATAAGGTGTTATAGAAGTGTCAATTGTTGAGAAATCGGGTCGGGATCTGATCCGAACTGCAGCGGAATTAATGTCTACTCTATTTTGAGTCTAATCATATTAGTTCTCCGCCATTAGCTATTAATTCAATTAATGATATTTGTAAACTATTTACAAAATATCATTCCACCTTGGCCAAGGATTTTCCGAATCAATATTAA
>JANQBM010784550.1:0-14383 GCA_025594535.1 Erythroxylum domingense | reverse complement strand
ATGTGATTGGGTGAGCCATCGATGATGGTCACTCACTGAGTTCGCAAAACTCACCCAAAATTTGCAACTATTTTTTAATACTCAGAAGAATCCCCCGTTAGGCGACGGGAGTATATCTACTACATATGAGAGAAAGAAAAGGTCGGGATCAGTTCGCGTTTGCATTAAATTTTTTTATTTAACACCGAAGTGTATTTTTTCGTAAAATGTTGTATTATTTGTAGTTGAATATTACAGTGTGTAATATTTTTGAGAAACTGAAATGGTTTTATTTTTGTAATTGGAAATGGGCCCAAGTGGCTAATAAAAGTTTTGTTAATTTCATTGTGTTGTATCAAATGGTTTTAAACAAAATAGGCCAATTTAAGTTATCAACTTTTTGTGCTTTATGTTTCATCGATTAAAATGTAATATGTTTTGTTTTCAGTTTTAGTAAACAAAATGTTTTGAAAAAGAAAAAGTAGGCCCAAACTAATGATCATTGATAAGAGTATTCAAAAAAATTTATACCGACTTTTAAATTATTAAGTGATGTGGCACACTACCCTTGCGGGGCACGGATTCGAATATCACTATCGATATCAGGTTCAGGTCCAGCGGGAGTGGGGTGTTACACTTATTATGTTTTCCATTTATAAACCATTAATTATTAGATTGCCCAAATATGTGCTTTGACAACGTAGAAGAAAAAGGATGCAACCTCAATAACACACCTCAAGTTTTTAGACAAATTTTTTTTGCATTTGGGGTAGAGATAAAGATGTCGCGCTGAAATGGTTTGATGAAGCCATCATTTACAGGTTTGTCAATGATGGAGAGAATGGATTTATAATATCCTCCAACATTAAGCAATCTCACTTGCATTATTTTACAAAAAATTTGATTTTAATGACCCAACTAGATAAGTGATATTGTTCTATAAGGTATTATTGGGACGCTTATAGGCTTATCATAAATACTAAGTTGAGCCAGGTGATTGTAACATCCTGTTTTTTCTATGATAATGGTTAGAACCTTAGAATACTAAATATGGGGATTAGCAATGAGAAATTAGGAAATGCATTTCATGCTCATGCATAATATAGCATAAAAACACACATATGAATATTAATTTTTGCATATATTATGATGATTATTCATGCACTCATTCGACATTTACCGGGTATAAATGATCTATAAAATTGATTATGATGTGAATTTTGGATTATATGTCTTGAAAATTTGATTGGTGAGTATAAGTATTGATTTAGAATTTTTGGTGAAAATTTAGGAAATTTCTGAAATTTTGAGTATTTAGACTAGAAAAAATGCCAAGTGGCAGGACAATTGATCTGTGGTAGTAGAAATAAGTGATGAGTAACAATAGAAATAATTGGTATATGGCTTTAGGATTTAATTACAAATGTCATAGAAAATTGGGAGATAATTGGAGTAGAAATTGAAGCCAAATGGACTAGTTAATAAAGAGAACCAAGTGAGACCCATAGAAAATGGACATGTGGCAAGTGACAAATGTCACTTGCCATGCCATGCCTTAACCCACAATATTTTTCAATAATGAAAGACCATTTTAATTGTTTTGTTTCTTGCTTTCTTTTTCTCTTCGTGATCTTCTTCATCTTCTTTAATCTTCTTCACTTCCACGACACTTACCCACCTCCATCAACATTAAACCTTGTCCTCATTTTTCACTTGCTATATCCATTTTATTGTCTTCTTCATTTGCCACTAAAAACCTAACCTACCTTACCTCCATGTTGATGATCGTGTGATCCATGGAAAGCTAGGGTTCACGTGATTTCGAAGAGTCTGGAGTTTTATCAAGTAAGTTATACTTTGATCTTTATGGGTGATTGCAAATGAATTAAATATGATGAATGATTTAAGATTTGATGACCATGATCATGGAGTTTCATATACACTTTAACATGGGTGTAAAAATAAAGAGACTTATGTTAAAAATAAAGAGATTTATGTTCTAAATTTTAGTGTGTTAATGTTATTCATGAGTTGTTTAATAAAAAGCAATTTTGACAATAGATTAAGGGATGAATGATTATGAAAAAGAAGTTCAAGTGTCATAATACGTGGATAATGAAGTAAGTACAGTTATGGCCTATTTTTGTGTTATAATGAGTGATAAATTATGAGTTATGCTAGATTTGAGTGGGGTGATTAATGATGAAAGTGGTGATTGAATGAGAGTTGAAAGTTGATAAATGAAGAGAAATGTTTATGTCATATTTTTGTGTTGATAAGGAATGTAGGAAATTGATGAATAAATGTACGTGTTGTGTTCTTAATTGAAGAGTATAAAAACCATGAGTTACAAGTTGTTATGAGAGGAAATAGGTTGAGCTTGGAAACTAAAGAAAAGGACTAGTGTGGTGTCTTGAAATGAGGTTAATTATGGTGATAATTTAGAAGTGAAATGAAGGTGATATTAAAGTTGAACATTTGCAGAAAGTTGATGATGAATGTATATGTATGAATGTTTTATTTTTTTGTTTATGATCAACCATGGATTGTGAATTTATTTATGATTGATGTTAAACTAAAATGGAGCTAAGAATGAAGAGGTAAATGAAGTAGAAATGATTATTTTAGCATTAGATGTCTTGAGTATAACAAGGAGAAAGTTAGAAATGCATGCAAGATAGGATTTCATTAATGAATGAGATTAAGTAAAAGATGATGAATCAAATGAGTTGAGTTTTGTGTATTTTAAAGCAACTAATTTTGTGGTTTAATTAGCATGTAATGAAGTTATATAAATGGATGTTAATACTAGAAAATTTGGAGTGAAATTATTGTTAGTATATGTGTTGAATTTGTATGAATGGAGGAAGATATTACAGGGCACGATTATTGCCCTCACCCTACGATCATGACCTGGCAAAAATATGGTTCTATCATGATTGTGGCCCTCACCCTATGATCGTGGCTTGGCAAGAATATAGTTATGTCACGATTGTGGCAGAATTCCCACGATCGTGGATAATCCCATGAGTTTCTGTCACAATCATAGAAGGGACACTAAGATTGTGGGCAAACATATGGAGAAAAAGGGTTGTCCTTTGAGTAATGTTTGAACCAACTAATGTTAAGGTAAAGTGTATTAGGTATTAAACAATGATTAAAAGATGATGTTAAATGATGTTAATAAAATATACCTGGGATTTTCATTGAGCATAAATTATTTATAACACATATACATATGTGTATAAATGAGTATTAATGTGATTGTGCAATTAAATAATGTGTAAATGTATATGTGTTGCATGATATAGAAGAACTATTAGAGCGACCGCATCCAGACATTGCCAGGACGTCGAGGCAATAGCTATCTGGAGCATATTGTGAGTAACCTAAATGGTCTCATATGTTTAATTGTTTGTTTTAATTTTTGTATTGAATTATTATGTGATGTGAAAGTGTTGATTCCGGATATAAAATGTTTGAGGCATTTGATGCATGAAAAACATATTAGAAGTGCTCATTGTATATAAAATAAGTGTACTCAACTTAATTGTTGAATGGCAAACGAAGGTCTGATGATAAATGTGAATATGAAACTTTGAGCACAAGTGATTGGCTGAATACATATGATGCATTTCATTACATGAATGCATGATAAGATAAAGGAAATTATGACCGAAGTCGCTTGTGAAAAAGAGCTTAAAGCCCATAATGTGGTAAGAGCCTCTGGCTCACTATGTATAATGAGCCCGATATCTCCAACGGATACAGGATAGTTATTAATAAGCCTGGTATCCACAATGGATACTGGATGGTGAAAAACACATTCGGTCATAACAACATAACAATTGGAAAGTAAGTCTCATGAGCATTACACATACATTTGATATGTATGTTTAAATGATTGAAATATACTGTTTGAATTGTTTTCAATGAGAAATGTGAAATAAGTGAATAAGGTGATGTATGATGCTTCATGATGATTAATGAAGTAAGGTGAATTATGTGGTTATGTGAATTATACATGAATTGTTATGTTATGTGTTATGAGTGAGCCATCGATGATGGGTAGCTCACTGAGTTCGCAAAACTAATCAAAATTATAACATTGACTTTTTAAGTATGAGAGAGGGGACTTAGCTTCTAAGACAACCTAAAACAAACCTAGTACTGCTTTTGGATAGAAGAAATAGCTCAAAGGTCGGTCAGATGAGACTGAAAAATATAGATAGATTTTTGTATAATTCCTCTTTCATGTAGAATGTGTATAGGAGCAGTAGACTCTTATAGTTTTGATGTTGTATATATATGGATCATGTAGTTTAATGCTATAATGTACGTTTTGTTCTATGAAATGAAATGAGGAATTGGTTTTTTTATATATTATGTTATTTTTGTTTCAAATTATGATTCATGTTAAGTGAATGTGATTGATCTAGTGCACTGCTTCCATGGGCATATGCTCAAATGTCTGATGGACGTTTGGGTACAAATGTATGATGGGAGTGGGGTGCTACAATTCTTTGTATTAGAGCATGGTTTGGCATCCATAAAGGCATATAGGAACATTAGATATGAAATATCATGAGAAATGCAAATAGTTGAAGTTAATCTCTATTATAGGTCATCCGCTATAGGTGACCAAGTGGGACAATTAGCTGACCTAGAATCTGTAAGGGCCAGTAAAGAGTCTTCTGTATCTTGACCTTAGAGAATGCCTTCAAGAATTCCCAAGAGAACGGAAACAAGGTTTGATAAACTATGAAAGTAGGGGGCTGTGGACTTCTACGAAAGTACGGACCCTACAGAGGTCGAAGGATGGCTAGAGAGAAAGGAGAGAGTCTTTGATCAGATAGACTGCGAGTCGGACGAGAAGTTCGACTATCCAGTTTCCTTACTGTAAAGCCCAGCATATTAATGGTGGAAAACTATTCCTGGCAGTACTACCAGGCCTTGTAACTTGAAGTGGGAAGACTTTCTGAAGGTCTTCAAGGAAAACTTCATGCCCAAGATCTACCTGGACAGAACAATGAAAGAATTTCTGGATCTGAAGCATGGCAATTTATCTGTGGCAGAGTAAGAGATAAAGTTTAACGAACTAATGGGTATGCTACTACATGAATTCCTATAGAGGAAGACAAGTATAGGAGGTTCGAAGATGGGCTGAATATGGAAATTCGAACAAGGCTAGCTATTACTAATTTAAGAAGTTTCTCTAAGTTGAGAGCAGCCTCAATCCAAATAGAGCAACTGTTGATAAATGATCAAGGGGAATACAGATAAGAGTCTAGGATGAAAAGGCCTAGTGAATCTCACGGTGGTTCTGGTAGAAGATTTAACAAGCGTTAGAATAGATCTTTTCAACCATCGGCTAAATCAAGACAATCGTGGTTTAGATAGAAGAGTAGCTTTGTGCAGTCTGGTAGTGGAAGAGGTGTGGTATTAGGATAGTTACCAAATTGTGAACATTGTGGGAAGAAGCACGATGGTGAATACTGGAAACTATCTAGAGCTTGCCTTTAATACGGCTCATTTGATCATCAAATCAGAGATTGTTCTATTGTTTATGGAGTACAGCCTAGAATCAGAGGAGGAGTGGTAACTAAAACAACTGTCCAACATGGCCAAGCTAGTGGGTTTGGAAAGAGAAGTCGTGACTGAGGCAAAATGAGTTCTAGGAGTCCTATTGTCAGGATTGAGGTATGAAGCAATCGACCATAATCTCAGGCCAAAGTTTATGCAATGACTAGATAGGAGGTTTAGAATTCTCCAGATGTCATTGCAAGTGTGTTAAATATTTTTACATTTGAAGCTTTCGCATTGCTAGATCCTAGATCTAAGCATTCTTTTATCGCACCACACCTGGCATCTAGCATCTAGGCTGTATTGTGATAGAGAACTACTGAAATATGGATTAGAGGTGAGTACACCGACAGGTAATACTATAGTAATTAATAAAGTTTGTAAGAGGCGTATAATTCGAATTGATCAGGCAGATTTGATTGTATTACAGTTAAGGGAGATAGATATTATTCTAGGCATGGATTGGCTCACTACTCATAGGGCTATCATGAACTATTATACTAAGTAGGTGATACTAGAATCTCCTAATCAACTAAGAGTAGTATTCTGAGGTGTTATTCAAGCAGTGCCAGCCAGACTGATCTCATTTGTGAGTTCTTTGAGGTTGATGCAATGAGGATGTGAGGCTTATTTGACCCAAGTAGTAGATACTCGCACTAAGCAGAATGTGTAGGACATTCCTATTGTTAGGGAATTCCTGGATGTGTTTCCACTCAAGCTATTTGGTTTACTTCCAGATAGGGAAACAGAGTTTACGAACGACTTAGTTCCAAGTGCTGCTCCTATATCAATTCCTCCATATAGGATGACACCTGTAGAACTGAAGGAATTGAAGACTCAGTTGCAGTAGTTATTGGAAAAGGGTTTCATCAGACCCATTGTATCACTATAGGGAGCTCCAATCTTATTTGTGAAGAAGAAAGATGGAACTTTGAGACTGTGCATCGATTATAGGCAGCTGAATCAGGTAATAGTGAAAAACAAGTACTCGTTACCTAGAATTGATTATTTGTTTGATCAGTTATAAAGAGCTCAGGTGTTCACTAAGTTGGACTTGAGATTTGGGTATTATCAATTGAAGATAGTAGAGGTTGATGTACCGAAAATTTCTTTCAAGAGCAAGTATGTGCATTTTGAGTTTTTAGTAATGCTGTTTGGGTTGACTAATGCCCCAGTTACATTCATGTCATTGATGAACAAGGTGTTTCAACCCTACCTGGATCGTTTTTTGATAGCATTTATCGATGACATTTTGGTGTATTCGAAGAGTAGAGAAGAGTACGTTGAGCACTTGAGAATAATTTTACAAATCATAAAGAAAAAACAGTTGTCTGCCAAATTCAGTAAGTGTGAATTTTGGCTGGATCAAATAGTGTCTCTAGGTCATATGGTAACTAGACAAGGCATAAAAGTAGATCCAAAGAAGATAAAGGCAATAATGAAGTGGGAAACTCTGAAGAATGTGTCTGAGATATGGAGTTTCCTAAGATTAGCCAGATATTATCGGAGGTTTGCGGTTCTCATTGATTTCAACCCCTCTGACTAAAATTCTAAGGAAGAATGTGCCCTTTAGATGGAATGATGAATGTCAGAAAAGTTTTAAGGAGCTGAAGCATCGGTTAACTACTACACTAGTGTTGACTATTCCATCTGGAACTGGCAGTTATGTGGCATATAGTGATGCTTCACATCAAAGATTGGTGTATTGATGCAGTATGGCAAAGTAATATCCTATACATCGAAACAATTAAGGTCTCATGAGATAAATTATCTAGTACATGATTTAGAGCTTCCTACTGTGATTTTTTGCTCTAAAGATATGGAGATCCTATCTGTATAGAGAGACATTCTAGATATATACTGATCATAAGAGATATATACTGATCATAAGAGTTTGAGGTATCTATTGAGTTAAAAATAATTGAATATAAGTTAGAGGAGATGGATAGAGTTACTGAAAGATTATAACTGCACGATTGAGTATCATCTGAGAAAAGCTAATGTGGTAGCTAATGCTTTGAGTAGAAAGTCAAATAACAGTGTGGCTCAGATTCAGATATTGAGATTACTGAGCTTAGTTTAATTGAGAGCACTGAATGTTGAACTAAATCTAGAGCAGAATGAGGCATTGATAACCACATTGAGGTTAAGAACAATGTTACATAATAAAATAAGAAAAGTTCAGAGTAAATATCCTAAAATGGTGAAGCTTATTGAGAAGTTAAAAGTGAATCCGGATTCTGAAGTTGAATTGAGAGAGGAGACACTATGATTGAAGCAGAGGTTATATGTGCCTAATATGGATGAATTGGGAAAGGAAATTTTGGAGGAAGCTCATATAGCTTCTTATGCTATGCATCCTGGTACCACCAGGATGTATATCACACTGAAATAACATTTCTGGTGGCTAGGGATGAAGAAACAAGTAGCAGAATATGTTGCTAAGTGTTTAACTTACAGCAGATTAAGGCTGAGCATCAGGCTCAGGTTAGGAAGCTACATTCGTTACTTATTTCGGAGTAGAAATGGGAACGAATTACGATGGACTTCATTATGGGATTAACAAGAACTCTGAGGCAAAATGATGCAATATATGGTGGACCGATTGACAAATTCAGCCCATTTCTTACCAGTGAGAGAGAATAACTCACTAGACCAATTATCCCAAAGGTATGTGAATGAAGTAGAAAGGTTGCATAGGGTTCTGATACTAGAAAAATTTTCTATCTCTGAAGGAATATTCTGATGATAGGAGCAAATTTCCAATCGCCAAAGATATTATTCCAACGACTTTATTTTAGAAAATCCTATAAATTATGCTGATATATATATATATATATATATATCACTTCTACCCTTATCTTTCTTATTTTTCATCACCCCATAAAGTTACTATTCATTAAACCATCCTCTTCCTCTATTCTTCACCATCAATTACACCAAAATTATCAAAAAAATCGAGGAAAAAAATTAGAGAAAAACCTTAAATCTTTGATATGTCACCTATGGTGAGTGTTACTGACTAGCACCACCATTATTAGACTTCTGTCGACATCAAAAGCAAAATCCATATGCTTTTGTTGCCAATCACTGTCTATATCGTTGCCTATTGACAAAAATAAAGGTTAAGGCTCTGAAATAATTTTTCTTCAATTTGTTGAGAAGCTGAGTTTCTTGTGGTTATACAAATTTTTATAATCATCAAAAGCTTTCATTTGGCATAAAAATTAATAAATTTTGAGAATAGAAAATTTTTCTACCTCCAAAGGAAAATTTTGATGTTAGGAGCAAAATTCCAATCACCAAAGATATTTTCCGACGAATTTATTTTAGAAAAATTTTGAAATTCCTATAAATTATGTCGATCATTTTTTCCTTAAGAACTATGGCGAAATTTTTTACGATTTGTGAATTCAAAATCTCAAAAGGTTTAGGTGAAAAATAAGAAAGATAATATATATACCCTTATCTTTCTTATTTTTCATCACCCCCTAAAGTTACTATTCATTAAACCATTCTCTTCATCTATCCTTCACCATTAAATACACCAAAATTATCAAAAAAATTAAGGAGAAAAATTAGAGAAAAACCTAAAATCTTTGATATGTCACCTTCGGTGAGTGTTACTAACTGGCACCACCACTATTAGACTTTTGTCGACATCAAAAGCAAAACCTCTATGGTTTTATTGTTAGTCACTGTCTATATTGTTGCCTATTGACAAAAATAAAGGTTAAGGCTCTGAAATAATTTTTCTTCAATTTGTTGAGAAGCTAAGTTTCTTATAGTTATAAAAGTTTTTCTAATCATTAAAAGTTTTCATTTAGCATAAAATTGATAACTTCTGAGACTAGAAAATTTTTCTATCTCCGAAGGATATTCTGATGATAGGGGCAAAATTCCAGTCGCCAAGGATATTATTCCGATGACTTTATTTTAGAAAAATGTTGAAAATCCTATAAATTATGCTGATCAGTTTTTCCTTAAGAACTATAGTAAAATATATCTTTCTTATTTTTCATCACCCCTAGAGTTACTAGTCATTAAACCATCCTCTTCCTCCATTCTTCACCATCAATTACACCAAAATTATCAAAAAGATCAAGGAGAAAAATTAGAGAAAACCCTCAAATTTTTGATAGGTCACCTTTAGTGAGTGTTACTGACTAGCACCACCACTATTAGACTTTTGTCGACATCGAAAGCAAAAGCCCTATGGTTTTGTTACTAGTCACTGTCTATATCATTGCCTACTGACAAAAATAAAGTTTAAGGCTCTGAAAAAAAATTTCTTCAATTTGTAGGGAAGTTGAGTTTCTTGTAGTTATAAAAGTTTTTCTAATCATCAAAAGCTTTCATTTGCCATAAAAATTGATAAATTCTGAGACTAGAAAAAATTTCTATGTCTGAATGAATATTCTGATGATAGGAGCAAAATTCCAATCGCCAAAGATATTATTCAGACGACATTATTTTAGAACATTTTTGAAAATCCTATAAATTATGCTGATCATTTTTTCCTTAAGAACCATAACGAAATTTTTTACGATTTGTGAATTCAAAATCTCAAAAGGTTTAGGTGAAAAATAAAAAAGATATATCACTTCTACCCTTATCTTTCTTATTTTTCATTTCCCCTTAAAGTTACTATTTAGTAAACCATCCTCTTCCTCTATTCTTCACCATTAATTACACCACAATTATCAAAAAAATCGGGGAGAAAAATTAGAGAAAAACCTCAAATCTTTGATATGTCACCTTTGGTGAGTGTTACTGACTAACACCACCACTATTAGACTTTTGTCGACATCAAAAGCAAAGGCCCTGTGGTTTTATTGGCAGTCACTGACTATATCATTGCCTATTGACAAAAATAAAGGTTAAGGCTTTGAAATAATTTTTCTTCAATTATTGAGAAGCTGAGTTTCTTGTATTTATAAAAGTTTTTCTAATCATCAAAAGCTTTCATTTGACATAAAAATTGATAAATTCTGAGACTAGAAACATTTTCTATCTCCGAAGGAATATTCTGATGATAGGAGCAAAATTCCAATTGCTAAAGATATTATTTCGATGACTTTATTTTAGAAAATTTTGAAAATCCTATAAATTATGCTGATCATTTTTTCCTTAAGAACTATAGTGAAATTTTTAAGATTTGTGAATTCAAAATCTCAAAAGGTATAGGTGAAAATAGGTTCAAGGGCTAAATTACATATTGGACCATCTTAGAAAATTTAATGAGTCCTAGGTTTTTAATTGAGCCTAATGGCTTGTAAATGATACTGATTAGGATATTTTTCTTCCTATTTTATAAGTATATCAAAAGTGGAACCCATATCGTAAGTTCATACTGACAAGGTCATCAATTGGGTAAGTTCATATTTATCTACCGATATCAAATCCACACCCTCTATCGAGTATGGTTATATATTGATATGATTAATGGCATGTTAAGTTAGGATATATGTTCATGTCCTTTTGCTTGTAGATATTATTTAATATACCTACAAGTATATAAATATACATTTTTTATTTAAGTAGTCATTACCATTGTGCCTATATGAGCAATACCTTAATATCTAGGTATATAGATACTAGTTTGGTTACCTGTAGCATACTATATGTATTTATGATGTTCCTTGCATGACTGAGTACTTGTTTGAAAATTTTGTATGATTGATATTTTGTTTGTGTTGATGTTTGATTGTGATTATGGAGGCGGAAAAAATGTAGTTCTTGTTACCTAATGTGTGCGTATCAAGACTAGGTGTGTAGTAGTTTAATTATAAGAGATGATTGTGATGTGAAATTGATATATGATATGGACCGATCATCATTAATGCTTAGTTCCTGGTGTGATCTTTGTTTGATATGTATATTATCGATTTCATAATGACTTTGGGTGTATTAAGTAAGAGCTGGTATATTGGTGATACTTGGGTCCCTACAGTCCCTTTGGACTAAGAGAGGCTTATAGTTATATAAGTATAGGTGTATGGCTTGACCATTACTAATGCTTAGCTCCCTGCAGTCATTCGAGGTGTAGCATTATGAGGATATACTTTTGGAGATTAAAATCCTATAAATATTTCTTTTCCATCATTTATTATATATTGCATGTGAATTTTCATGCATCATATGTATGTGTTTATACTAATATAAATAGTATATAGTGTGAGCATATTTATACTCAGTAAGGTCTGACTACTCCTCAACTCTATTTTGTTTTAGGTTAACTACCACCAACTTTGCAGTGGTGACTTTAAGGAGCGTTGGTTACAATATACCCACATTTATGCATGTTTTCATTTATATTCATTTGTATTTGTACTCTAATGTCCACAGTGATATGATTTAGTAAGTTGAAAATTTTTCTTCCGATGTACATTAACATAATTGTACTTCACTATGTTTGTACATACATTTGCCTGTGCTATCACTAGTAGTCAAGACCAAGGTGCATTTTTTCTTGTCACTACAGACACTTAGGAATTTATCTCCTCTTTAAAATAGCTAAATCAAAATACTCATTTGTTTTAATAGGTGGTACATGCCATTCCTTTACTTTCCTTATTAGCATGAACATATATACGTGATCTCTCGCCCCTCTTGACTTGGAGGCCTATAATGAGGCCATGACATATGATGAGGTGCCCAGCCCCATTGCCTCTATTGAAAGGCGCAACAGGAGTAGTTTAATTTGGACTCGAGAGGCACTTATAAAAGATCCAGAGGTGTCACAAGAAGTTTTTAAAGGCCATGTTCTTTAATTCGATGAAGATGACACAGTAGATCATGATGATGCAGCAACAACAACAATAAGTCCCACCACTAACTGTACCCTTGGAGTAGGAGTGGTTAGATATACAGTTATTAATGGCGTATGTAAGGTTTTGCCCTTTAGTTTTTAGCAATGATAGAAAACGCATTCAATAGGACCCTCCAATTTTTAGCAATGACAAGGGTATAATCAAAGTAGGAGCTGTCAATAGGGGGCTACTTAAACACATGGCAAGGTGAGATCTATCCATAGGCATCTGGGAGGATTTACATTTGCATTTAGAGTAAGTAGTAGTAGTAGCAAATGGAGCACTAGACATAGCATTTTAGGCTCAACATCAGCTATTTACCAACAATATAGCATGACACACCAAGTCCTATACCATATACCACTAAGAAGTTACTAAAGATATGGCCAGTTTGGGCATCTGATCAGGGACTGTCTAATAATGGGATAATATTATACCTTTTCTATTATGATAAAATCTACATTTTAGTAGCCACAAGGGGGACCATAATTTGGTTCCCAATAAGGGAAGGATTTTAGAGGGAGGCATTAAGGAGGTAGATCTAGAGGCCACAATTAAGGACAATCCCCTATCTCTCAACATACAGGTTGCATCAAGGCAAGGTGTTCACCCTCTTCGCTTAAGATGCATATCGGCTTCAAATGCAGTGGTATCTAGTATTCTTCTCGTCCTTGGATTAGAAGCTAGAGTCTTTATAGATTTAGGATCAAATCTTTCTTTTATCTTGCCCACCTTTACTATGAGAGTAAAAGCAATACCATATATGATAAAAGAATCCTTATTTGTATCCACACCTTGTATTTTTGCAATAGAGGTGGATTTATTTTACTACTCGTGTCCTATGGAGATTGATGGTAGGATACTGATAATAAATCTTATGGTATTGCTAATTATAGATTTTAAAATAATATTAGGGATAGATTAGCTGTTTAGTCACTATGCGACCCTGGATTACAGAAGAAGAAAGTGACATTTTAGATTTTTGGTAAGGTTGAGTTTACCTTTGAGGGAGCAAAGAGGACCATCCCATCAAACATAAATTTTGACACTAATGGATAACAAGATGCTCAGAAATAGGTGTCAAAGGTTCTTGGCCTCGATCAGGTACACCTCTATAGAAATTAATAACCTCTAAAGGGGTTCTAGTAGTTTGGAAGTTTCCAAATGTATTTCCTAAAGAGTTACTAGGGCCACCTCTAGGGAGAGATATCAAGCTCTATATTAATTTAGTACCTGTTACAACTCTGATTTTTTGTCCTCTATATAGAATGGAACCTATAGAGTTAAAGGAATTAAAAGAATAGTTGTAGATTTATTGGATGAGGGTTTCACTAGGCCTAGCATATCACCTTGAGGTGTGCAAGTACTATTTGTAAAGAAAAAAATGGTTCTCTTCAATTATGTTGACTAATATAACAAGTATCCAATACCCCAAATCGATAATTTGTTCAGTAAATTTGAAAGTGCTACATAATTTTCTAAGACTGACCAAAGGTATGCATATTATCAATTGAGGATCAGAAGAGAGGATGCACTTAAACTTTCCTTCAAGAACTATTACAACCAATATAAATTCCTAGTAACGTCATTTGGCCTTACCAATGCTCTAGTAGCTTTCATAGATATAATGAATAGAGTGTTCAAATCACTTTTAGATAGGTTCATAATCATCTGTATCGATGACATTTTTTTGTATTCATAAACAGATAAGGAGTATGCCTAACATTTAAGAGTGGTATTGTAGACAATTCGAGAACATTAGTTATAAGCTAAATTATTGATGTGAGAATTTTTGCTCAAGAGTGCCACATTTTTAGGATTCGTGGTATCTTAGGAGAGGATATAAATGGACCCAAAGAAAGTAGAAGATATAATAAAATGGGAAAAACCAAAGATGGTGACCAAAGTGCGAAGTGTAACACCCCTTTGCCCTAGGGTACGCATCGGGACGCCCGTAGGTCATTCCGACACATATCCTAAGATAAGGGAGCGCTACGTACAATTTCTAT
>JANQBM010783802.1:0-11118 GCA_025594535.1 Erythroxylum domingense | reverse complement strand
CAACAAGACTTAAAAGCACTTGAAAACGAAGAAACGTATATTTAAGGCTAAATTTTGACTAATTTAAACTGAAAACGAGTTTAAAACACCCAAAAATCTTAGGAACTGATCTGACTTGAGAAAAAACTAATAAGAAAATAATTGAATAAGTCAATCAAAAGTTAGTCAATAAGTATGAAGTGAACTGATTGAATCAATAATGGCATGAGAGGGCTAACATGATAGTTGATCTCGTGGAAGTTGTTGATGGAATGAGAGGGCTAACATGATAGTTGATCTGGTGGAAGTTGGTCCTAGAGATATTGTTTCTACTGATGTATCAAATGATATGACCACAATATGACAAATAACATAGTAGAAGTGGGACCACTTAGTTTGAGGGAGATTACTATATGACATATGGACCAATTATCCATTGCCTTGTGGCATTGCTATTGACTGGGTCTCAACATCTCTTGCGTAGATACGATGTTGCTTTAGTTTAAGACAACTAAAATGACATCATTTCAAGTTGTCTTTAACCTCTAGATGCTAGAAATACAAAAATTGATGTCAAATTTTTAGTGACGCTTATGGGCATATTGGGAGGAATTATAAAATTAGGTTTGAATCATTATATTATCATTTTAGGAAATAAAAGAATTTGATATATACTAAACGTTATTTAAGTGATCAAATTATTTTCGAAAAATCAAGATTAGAATATTGAAATTCCATTCTTTATTTTTAAAAAAGCTCTGCTACTATGTAAAAAGAAGAAAAAGATTTGAGGGGGAAAAACAATTTATGTTTTTGTATATAAAATTATTAAGAAAAAGAGGTATTTAAACATTACTTAATCTAGACATATCTCACAATACATGCCATTATTATAATTGTTACACCCTAAACATTTGCCACAGTTACAATGGTTTGGTACAATAGGTGTAGCACCTATTGTTACAACGGTAAACATCCTAACTTTAGTGATTCAAATAGATAAAAAATATATATCGGCAATTATTGACACGTTAATATAGCAAGCTGTTAGCTCTAGTCTACCCCCATCGTTTTTCGTTCAGGAAGGTAATAACCTGAAATTCAACATGGCATCACATGCAGGTTGAGAAATATGCCACCATCATTTTGTAAAACAAGTTGCTTGTTTGTACTTTTTTGTTCAAGCAAAGTAAATCCAAACCAAGAAATTAGTTTATCGCGTTGAGACAACTCAGCCATGGAACATGAAAAAGCACGAACAAAGAAAGACAGAGGATTGTTCAAATGGACGAGGAAGGAACATGTTCAAGACAATATTGACGTTTTCAAAAGCTTATAATCACAACTTGACTAAAAATAATACTAGTACTGATGATACTAAAATGTTAACAAGAATTGTTTTTACTAAGATTAATAGTTATTTTGATATATATATATATGTGTGTGTGTGTATATATATGTATTTTTCTGATTATAAGTGATGCTCTTTGATGTCATCTTACCTACGTGATATGCTCGGCTAACGAGTAAAAAGCAACAACTTTAGCATTAGTGGAACATTTTTAAATGTTATTTAGAGGAATTGTACTTGTATCTACAATTTTAAAAACGTGCGAGTTGTTCATCTCATATAATTAAGGTACATGGTGATTGACTTAGGTTGGCTTGATATTAAATAAGTAGTGCATTGGCATATGCATTACATCTGGGGTGTCATCCTCAAGATTAATTGCAACTGCTAAATCGTTACCTTTATTGACAAAATTAAATGGAAGATTCTTTGAATGGGAGAGTTGAATTTCTAAAAGATTAA
The DNA here is from genome assembly GCA_025594535.1 of Erythroxylum domingense. Taxonomy (NCBI): domain Eukaryota; kingdom Viridiplantae; phylum Streptophyta; class Magnoliopsida; order Malpighiales; family Erythroxylaceae; genus Erythroxylum; species Erythroxylum domingense. The sequence goes on along the minus strand of JANQBM010783802.1, from coordinate 9,326 downwards.
ATAAATAGCAAACAAGTAATGAAATCTTCACGTGTTGATAAACTTTCATTTACTTAAGTTTATTAATTACTATAATTCATATGAAGACGAAGACTCTATATATTATAATTACTTAATTGCAAGTAAAGTAGGAACACCAGAAATAAGTCACAAACCTCACATGTTTACACGCTAATAGGAAGTCTTTCTTAATTAAAATCTCAAGTCATTGGCGCCTACTTTGATGAGATGAAATGATATAAATGGACCCGTAACTGAAAAAGAAGAGCTCGCAAATGAAACAAACATATCATAAAAAAGCCCACATGAATGAAAGAATTTTGTTACTGATTAAATATTCTACAAGAGTATCTAGTCGGTTGTGCTAAATATATCTAGATGTCATACAAAGCCAAAATTTCATTATTGCTTTCTGTAAAGAAGATACTAAAGACTAGAGGTAAGCTTTAAATCTCAAACTTGTCTTTCACCTTGTGTTTGTGTCAAAACAATCCTAATACTCATAACCATTTACTCTTTAGATGTAATCACAACCTTTATGCTTGGTCGAATCTATCTAGCTCGTTTAATTTTTATTACTAGTGACTGGATCATATCATTCTATGAGAGATATAAAAATAATCTGTCATTTATTACACTTAGTTTTTTTTTGTATATCATTTGAAATGAAAGAAACAAATGAATCTTCCAACAAATTGTTGATTTATTGTGGAAAATTAAAATAATACTGACAAAAAGTAATGACATAATTTTAATGTGTATATTCATGCATATTATGTTATAATATTACTATATTTAATAATAAATAATAATGCATTCGAGAAGTCTGATAAATATTATTTGTGAATCATTACATTTTTCAAATTATTTAGTTATAAACTAACTGATTATTGAAGTTTATGTTTATAATTTATGGTAGTTTTATTATAATATTTTCTCACTTTTTTATTTTAAATATTTTCTCCTTTTTTCTTTTTTAATAAAATTTTTTATCTCCCACAAGTATTTACGACATTAATATAATATTATTTTGTACTTCTTTTATTATATATTGGTTATTCCAATTTTCTTTTTTATAATTTTTAACTTTAACTTTTTCTAAGAAAGTTAGCTTTTCATTACTCTTTATTACCAACCCTTCATAATATTCCTTAGGCCTTGTTTGGTTGATATAGATTCTTGCTTGGGAAAGTAGTCTTTTTCTTAAAATTTATATTATCACGTTTGGTTCATTTTTTTGAATAGTTAGGAAAGTAAAAACCTTCCCAATCTAGAGAAAGTAGTCGCACTTTACTTGGACTCTAAATCCCGTCACTCCTTGATATTTAGATTACTTTCTTCATGAATTTAATTTAAAAATACGCTAGCCAATTCAATCCTTCCTTTTCTCTCAACTCTACGACAACTCTTTTATAAAACCATACCTCCTTTTCAACTATTCTATTGTTCTCCAGTTAGTAGGATTTTGGATATTTTTTCTCAGAAGTTTCAATTGACAATCTTCAAGTTCACTTCCCCTTCCTTGAAAAAAGAGTCCAACATAGTATCATATGTAATAATAGTAGGCTTAATACCGTATTCACCCATTATTCTATAAACTTCTTTAGCTTTCACGTAGGAGGTCATGGAATAGAGAGACTACCAGATGCAGTGGTGTTGCACGCAGTTGCATTTGGAGTGAGCCAAAAGAGAAGCTCTCAAGAACGAAAGTTATTGACGAGGATCAGACATGTGGGTTAAGAAGAGGTGACATTGGGGTCGTGGTAGCACCGTTCAAGGGTTTTTAGTGGTCGTGGTGGTGATGGCGGATTCAAGAGTAGATTTTATATGACAGAATGAAAAGGTTAAAAGTGGAAATGGAGATTGTGCAAAGCAAACACAGAGAGGAAGCCATGCATTTGCAGCATATAACCTTGAGCCGCCCAAACCTGAATAAAAATTGAAATCAAATTGCATATAATAATTTCAATTTTTATTCGGTTTGTAGGGATATAATTGAAAATATAAGTCAAAATTAAATTACATTCCATGAAATATTGTTGCATACCAAACACTATAATAAGAATCCACTCAACTTTTCTATTAAAATTCTTATAAGTATCCAAACATGTGAATATCTTTACTTTCCATAGATTTATTTTCTGAAGAATCAGATTCCAAATTCACTTTACTTTTCCACCAACCAAACGGGTCCTTAATGATATCTGAAAAGTAAAGAAAGGCTAAAGAAAATTATTCTTTTTTTAGTGTCAACTTGCCATTTATAGACTCCATCCATTTTAGTTTTTAACTCAAAAGAGAAAATTTGAGTACAAGGAATTTTGTAGGTAACCCTTACTATATTTAAACTTTTAAGTTTATTTTTATTTAATTTCATTACTTAATTACTTTGTTAATAAAAAAGTTCACTTATAATCTTGTAAATAAAATTATCCATCATTTGTACTCTCATAACACTGTGACTATTTAAGCTTTATTTTTTCAAGTCTTTAAGCTTATCTTCCATAACTACAATTATGTTTTTGAGAATAGGAAGTGATATAGAGAAGTTGTGAGTGTATTGCATTGATATGTACTTTTAATGTTACAAATATTTTCCTTATTAAAAAATTATTACCCACCAATTAGGTAAGTGTGCTTATCACTGATAAGCAATATATATTATGTAGGGTATCAATCATAGGAGGATGAAGTATGGATAGAAAAGCCCATCACTATTAGCTATTTTAAAGACAATAAATAGAAAGATGATTTTTATAAAATTTTTAATCAGAAAACATAAAATAAAACTAAATTAACTTCAACAAGAGCTAAGGAAATAAATGACAAGACAATTAATTAACTTCAACAAGCAGGCTCTCTAGAATTGTCCATAGGTGAATTAAAATTAGATTTAATATCTAGTATGAATAAATCATCATTAAAACTAACAAAGATAGCTAATAGAAATATGTCTCAAATCATAAATTAAATTATATCCATCCATAGATAAATAACCTTTAAAGTATTTCCTATCTATATATAGACAAAGTGTTTGGGAAAAAAACATAGTAAAAATAATGAAATTATGCCATAAGTAAATATAGATAAACTCTTAATTCTACCAATAAATTGATCCACTAAGATGATATCTAGTCTTGATTCTTTAGTAAAAAATAGCTTAAAATTGATTACCCAATGTTTAGTAAGAATATGATGTTTCTTAGATGTATTTTCTGTAAAAGACGATTAAAGTCTCATAAAAATTAAAGTTTTAGACTATAACACATTTTATTCTGAGTAAGACATAGTTTGCCCCAAAGTCGTGGCTCAGACCATAGGCCTTAGTATTTCTTTTGGATGATAGACATAACCTTTAGCATAGCTGTGTCTCCAAGTCATAGATATCAATATTTTCTTAAAGATAAATTCATGGACTTTGGCATGACTATATCTCATAACCCTTTGGCATGACTATATCTCTTAACCATCGATCAGATTGTTTTCTCTATAACTTCCATATAGTCTCCTACATGGTTATAGCTCAAGCCATGCCACTTGTTATACTTATTCTTCTAGGTCATGGATTGGTATATGGGTGTAGGCTAGACCATGTTCCTTCAAACATTATGAATTTATGCATTTTTTACTTAAAATTGTCTTTAATTATTTAATAATATCTTCTTAATAACCACTTTACAAAAATACTTAAAATTATATAAAACCAAGGTAATTTAGCATTAAAATCAAGTAAAATGCTTAACAAAATATGTTTATAGTTCATACATATCAAATATCTCCACAGTTAAAAATTTTCTTGTCCTTTAGCAAATCAATTCCATTTCTCTTAACATAAAAATGTAGCAATTATGGGAAAGAATTCACAAATCAATAAGAGCAATGAAGACTATACATTTTGAATTTAGTTGCCTTATTGATCAATCAATTAGGTTTTCAAATAGTTGGATTAAGTCAAAAATCAATTAATTTACCTTAACAATCTTTCAAACATCAACTTAATCTAGAAAAATCAACCTAAAACATAAAGTAGACTTACACGAGCTTTATCCTACAAAATGTTTTGGAAGACCTAACTTAATATAAAAATAAAACCATAAACTTTAAATTAATGGAGCATTAATGGTTTACTTAAAACGTCACCTAAACTTTTAATATGAAGAAAATATCTCATTATGAATGTTCTAATTACTGAATTAAGTCATGATTACAAATAGCTATTTGCATTATTCTTTAACTTCAATCTTTTAATTTAAGGTAAATCTAATTGAGTGAATTTATTTATGCTCACTTACTTAAATATTTATGTTTTTAGTTATCCATATTTTTAGTGGGATAATAAAATACTTCGTAAGAATTCACTTCTCACTTGACGATATTCTTAAGTTATACAAAAATACATAATGTAAATTAAGTATATATTGTCACCATTACTAGAGAAAATTAGAACTAAAATATTGATCAATGCTCATAAATATTAGCTTAGCCTAACTAAATAACATAAAAACTAAACTTATAACGTGTAATCTTGATTAATTTTCCTTTGTTAACAAAAATTTTTCTAGCAATGTTATAAAAATGTTTAAGAAACTTCACTAGCCCATGCTTGTGGTACACTATCCAAAGTGAATTTGATTATTGATTGATGTTTTATTGCAAGCACATGATGTAACTATAACTAGCACTAGTGAGTACAGATTGATAAGCGTAAATTATAATGTGTTTTTTAAGAGTTAAAGTGTGTTTTTTAAAGTGTTTTATTAGATGAAAATGATGTATTTAGAACTTAGATTTGTATTTTTATTGGAATTTATGTGTTTTTTAATTGGTTGTTGTTTAGGGCAATAATTTGATCTTAATTATATATTTAAAGGGTTGTTTGATGTGTTGAAAGATGAGTGAGATAGGAAAATTTGAAGAAAAGATGAAGAAAGAGCTAGAGAACAACATGTAGCAAGATCGTGCAGGAGAGTTAGAGTAAGGCATGCATGATTGTGTACGAAGCAATCTTTTAGGTCGTAATATTTTTATACTTTTGGCAATCTGTGGCTATTTTTCGAACAAAAACAAGTGAAGAAACCCTAGAAGGCTTAAGTTTCTAAAGGAAGAGAAAAAAAACCAAAAAGACAAAAGGAAAACATAAAAGAAGAGATCAAAAAGTAACATCTTGAAGAACATAAGGTGTAGAATTCTAGCCAAGGCAAAAGAAGAGAAGACATCTAGAATTCAATTCTCTACTTTTTTTTTATTTCCTTGTTATTGTTGAAGGTTAATGATGACTTAATTGGCATATATAATTACAACTATGGATTGCTAAATTCAATTTACTAATTAATGTTGATTTATTTGTTAAAATTTACATTCTAGATTTAATGAAATATACTTGTAATATTTATTGCTTTATATTCAATTTGAATCAAGAGATTAGATTGGATTATTTGTGGTATATTGTATAGCAAGAGCTAGTACCTCAGTAGACCTATAAACATCAATTGACTTAGCAATAGAAGAGAGATCTTAATTGTTTATTACTTACCTATATGATTGCTTCAAATTCAGTTACATAATAAAGAAGAATTTTGACAGATTGAGAGGTCATAATTCAATTTCTATCTATTTTAGTTGGGATTACTTGGTTAGATATCGATAGAGGGTAACCGTAATTATTGTATATCTAGGGTCAAGTATGAATAAATCAAGAAGGTGAACTGAAAATAAATAAGGATAGAAGCAATTCATTTTTTTCTTTATTGATTAATAAACCAAATCACCGCTACTTATTTCATTATTTAGTTATCAATTTTTTATTTTTATTTAACTTGTAATGAATTATCTTATTATTTACAGTAAACAAATTTTACAAGAATTGTTAGGTCACTACTCTAATCCTCTTAGAATGATACTTATATATGGTCTATATACTAGTAGCAAAGAAAGTTTTTAATTTAAAACTTTGTTGGCAACATTGTTGGGGATTGTTTTATAACGACTAATGTAGTTCAAGTCACCTTGATTTAAGGATTTTAATAATTTTTTGAGTGAATGCAAGTGCTTGAACACAATATCTACAAGGAGTTCAAGTAAACTAATAAACACACAAGTTTTGACATTACCAAGTAAAAAAGAGAGATTCGAAAGTAAGATGCTAAAAAGATATAGAGACATTAATGACAGTAGAAAGGAATCAAGGGGAAAAACAAAGAACCTTAATGGACTTCATGAGGCTAGGGTTCAATCCTAACCAATAAGGAATAATGAGACCACCTATGCAAACCAACCCTTTTGAAATTAAACCAACACTGCTGAATATGCTACAAACTAATGTCTATTCTAATGGACTAGCTAATAAAGATCTCAATGCTCATTTGGATAAATTTTTGGAGATTTTTGAAATGTTATAATAAAATGGGTTGTCGATGGATGCAATCAAAACGAGGCTCTTTTTTTCACACTTAAAGATGGAGTCAAGGTATGGTTAAATTCTCTTAGCCTAGAGAACATCACAATATGGGAGCAGTTAGTGCAAGCCTTTTTGGCTAAATATTTTTCCTTGACAAAGGCCACAAAGATCATAAAGGAGATAACTAATTTCCAACAAAGAAAAGGGGAGTCATTGTATGAAGCATGGAAGAGATTCAAAAAGTTGCAAAGCAGTTATCCCATCATAACTTATCGAAAGAGTTTCATTTGCAAACATTTTACAATGGAGTGAATCTTCCCATGTTATGCACCATGGATGTAGCAATTGGTGGTTTGCTAATAAGGAAAATAGTTGGTGCTACATATAATTTATCGGAAGAGATGGCAAACAACAGGTGTCTATAAACTTCATAGAGGACTAAATAGTAATCAACCTTTAGAGATTGTAAAGGAGTGCTTATTGTAGATTCAATGACAATATTATAGGCCGAAGTAGCAAACTTAGTCAAATAATTTAACAACCTGAAAGTCACTTCGTCTAACTTACTTTAGGCAATTTAGCACGAATACGAATTATGTAAGCGAGAAAGTTATATAACAATTGATTGCTTCCTAGTGGAAAATAACAATATAGAGTAACTCAGCTACATGGGAGCACAATATAGTCAAGGTAGTAATAACCCCTATACTTAAAATTTTGGGAGGAAGAACCACAAAATTTTTTTAAGTATAATAATGCTGCAAGGAATCTAATAAAAGCTCAAGGCCTACCATGATTATAACAAGATAGACTTATATCATTGTAATTAAAGATGGACAAGTTAATTGATGTGTTGAATTACAAATTCTTGAGCCAAGATGAGGGCCAAAAGAGGATAGAAACCAAGTTTGATCATATTTCAAAGAACCATGTCTCTTCCATCTATAATCTATAATTTATTGAATTGCAAATTCATGAGCCAAGATGAGAGTCAAAAAAGGATGGAAACTAAGTTTGATCAAATTGCAAAGAAGCATGTCTCTTACATCCATAATCTAAAGCTTTAAGTAGGCTAATTAACCAATGCATTTTTTACATAAAGTGTGTTGAGTCTCCTGAGTAAGTTTAATCCAAGGAAGCAGAAGTGGGAAAGAGTTGGAAGAACCAACTGAGAAGAAATTTGAATACCACCAAGGAGAAAACAAGAGAAAGAGGAAAATAAAGAAGAAAAGAGAGATAAAATCTATATTTCTCACCCCTTTATATGCTCCAAATATCCCATTTCCCTAAAAGCTGAAGAAGAATGAAATGGATGTATAATTTGTAAAGTTTTCAGAGAAGTTGAAGAAATTGCAAATCGACTTACCCTTTTGGAGGCTTTGGAAAACATGCCCAAGTACGTAAATTTTCTCAAATACATCTTATCAAAAAGGTAGACTTAGGAGGATGATCAAATGGTTTCCTTGATGGAGAGTTATAGCTTTATAACTACCAGCCACATGCCCTCAAAATTAAACCATCTAGGGAGTTTTACTATACCCTGCGTAGTTGGTAATTTATAATTTCTTAAGTTTTTATGTGAATTAGGTAAAATTATCAATCTTATACCTTTGTTTATTTTTAGAAAATTGGGGCTAGGAGATATAAAGCCAACATTCATGCTTATTCAGTTGGCAGATCAATTTATAAAGAAAACATTTGGCATGATGGAGGATGTGCTAGTCAAAATGGACAAGTTTATTATTCCTATAGATTTCGTTTGTTAGACTTTGAAGAGGATCAAAATCGTCCATTAACTCTTGGTAAACCATTTAGGAATATAGGAACAGACTTATTGGATGTGTATGAAGGGAAACTAATTCTTCATATTGGTGATGACTAGGTTGAGTTCAATGTGGGCAAGACATTGAAGGATTCGAAGGAGGGAAACTCTTGGATAAAAATTGATATAGTTGATGCGTGGATAAAAGAGTAATAAGAACACTACAAGAAAAAAGTTATTTAGCGACGAAAATTACTGACAGAAATTGCAAAAATTCCATCGGTAAGTCAACTTAGCGATAGAATTTACCGACTACCAAATGCGTTGTAGAAATGGTCGTAGATAATAATTACTGACGAAACACAACCGACAGAGAATTAATTTTTTGTTGGTAAATATACCAACAATATTTGTGCTATTGACTGTCAGTAAATATGCCGACAGAAAAAATGATTCTATCAGTATAGTTAGTAAAGATTTTGTAACTTCCGTCGATAACTTTACTGATGGAGAATTAATTTTTCGTTGTTAAATATACCAACGGTATTTGTTCTATTGATCGACGGTATATATGCTGACGGGCAATATGATTTAGTCAGTAACGTTACTGATTATTTTGTACCTTCCTTTCGTAAGTACGTTAAAACATTACCGATGGTTACCTTTATTTCATCAGTGAATTTATGGATGGTATCTGGTGTCGGTAAATTTTACGACAAAAATGGTTATTTCATCCGTGATTACCAACGGTAGTTATTTTTTGTCAGTAAATGATACTGATTTTATCAATGGAAACACAAATGTCCTTCAGTAAATGAACCATAAATTGTTTAAAAAAGATATACCGTCAATAAATTTTATTTGATGATGTTATGGTTGATGTATAATTTAAACAGTTATAAATTTAATAATATATATTTAATTTGTTTAAATAGAATTTTGATTGATGATATAAAGTTAAAAATATCTTAATCGATAATAAAAACATTACATTGTCTATAATAAGTATTTGTAATTTAAAAGAAATGACCAAAAGTACACTATTGATCTGGTAATGGCAGATGCTCTGATTGGTGCGATGAGGTGCTAGTGTAACACCCCAACTCCCGCCGGACCCGAACCCGATATCGACAGTGATACCCGGATCCGTGCCCCGCGAAGGTGGCA
>JANQBM010782846.1:0-14393 GCA_025594535.1 Erythroxylum domingense | reverse complement strand
GCATGAATATGTCAATGCCATATTAAACACTCCTAACCCGTGCCAAATTACCAAATTACCCTTCCTATTGGTGAGGGATGTTACAAAATGAAATTATTTCCCTTTAACTTTAGAGACAGAGCAAAGACTTGGTACCATTAACTTAGCCTCGCCAACATTATGACATGGGATCAACTAGTTCGTGCCTTCTTGGAAAAATATTTCCTATTAACTAATACCACAAAGATTATTAAGGAAATCACCAATTTCCAACAAGGTGATAGGGAATCAATCTACAAAGCGTAGGAGAGATATAAAGACTTGCAACGAAAGTGCCCACACCATAACTTACCGGAGTCCCTGTTGTAAAATTTCTTCAATAGACTGAACCCACTAACAAGGGACACTATCGATGCAGCTTCAGGAGGATCCTTAATTCAGAAGATTATTGATGAAGCCAAGGAGCTAATTGAGGAGATGCCGAGCAAAAATTGCTTATAAACAAATAAGCGAGGACGGCAACCTACTACCTTCAAAAAGCAGAAAGGAATCGTCGTGGTCGATTAGATGATAGAGATGCAAGTGAAGATTGATAACTTGATATAAGAGCTCAACAGCATGAAGGCCTCATCTTCAGCCTAAGTGAAGGCTATACAAATGAAGTGTGAGCTCTGTGGACAGTTAGACCATGATACCATAGACTGCTATCTTATGAAGGAAGACAATCAGGAGAAAGTAAACTATATGGGGGCGCAGTATGGACGAGAAGGGGGTAACAATCCCTACTTTACAACCCTGGGTGGAAGAACCACCCAAACTTCTCCTGGAAAAACAACACTGGAGGACAGTTCAAGCCTCAATGACAATCGAGCTTTCAATAAGATAAAGCAAGCTCAATGGAATTAAAGTTGGTCAAGATTTTGGATAAGATTAGAGGCATAGAGGATACGCATAGGATGCCCGAAAGCAAATTTGAGCAAGTAGCAAAGAACCATGCCTCGTCCATACATAATTTAGAAGTCTAAGTGGGCCAATTAACGGAGGCAATGCCTACTTAGAACATAGGAACCCTTCCAAGAAACACCGAGCCTAACCAGAAGGAACGGATCATGGCTACCAGTCAGACCCAAGATAAGGAACTTGAACAGGTGAAGGAGGAAGGAGATAAAGGAGAAAGTCAATAATTCCTTTCAAGTGAGCCCATGATTGAGTCGATTAAGGCAACTCGTCTTATACTTTCGCACCATATTTTTGCTCAGCATGAGTTAATTATGAAGAGGAAAACAAGGAAGTTACAGGAGATTGAGCAAAATAAGGTAAAGGAAGTGACAAATCAACTACAAAAAAAGCTCACATTGAAGGAATCCATCAAGATGAAGGTTAAGGAGTAAACATCAAAAGAAGATCCCAATATCATATAGAAGAAAGAGGATCCAGGGGACATTTTCATTCCCTGCAGTATCAATAGAATCATCGTAGATAGGGCATTCGCAAACTTAGGAGCAAGTATAAACATGATGACTTACACCTTTAGTTAGAAGCTAGAGTTAATAAAGTTAGTACCCACCAAGTTTTTGGTAAAGACGGTCAACAGAATAGTACACAAACCGAAGGGAATTATAAATGATGTTCAAGTAAAAGTTGATAAATTTACCTATCCCATGGAATTCTATATATTATTCATTAGAGAAGAAGTGAAAACCCTGATAGTTCTTAGACGACCATTTTTTGACACTACTTGTTCAATCATTGACAATGATGGGGGAGAATTAACTCTGAGAATAGGAAAAGAGTAAATAACCTTCCAAGTGTCAAGAAAAGACTACGTATCTCCTTTACCTCCAATGGACAATAAGGAACCTGAGCCTCGAGGAGAATGGGAGGATATCGAGGATCCTGGGAATGCATTCAAGAAGTTGCACTCATGAAGAAGAAGACAAGGAAAAGCGAATTATAAGGAAGGTGGAAACCGTAGCATGGTAGCTAAAGTGCAAACTTTGAGATTAATGACAGCCCTACCATTGTACCATTCATTCCAACCACCGTGAGCTTAAAAGAGCGTCGAGCAACTAACATTAAAAGAAGCACTGCATGGGAGGCAACACATGGAAAATCAGTTTCTTATTTATTTTTTTAGAACATTTGAATTCTATAGTTAGTATTATTTTTTGTTTTTGAATAAAATAAAGATGAAATCACATTTCGGAATAAAGTGGATGAATTGTGCAACAAGTAAAAGAGAGGTGAAAAGGGCCACAAAAAGAATTAAGAAGTGAATTCGAAAAGAATGTGAAAAGAGCAAACAAAGAAAAATAAAAAAGTGGTGAAAAACTACAGGCCACGATCGTGGCCTACAGAATAAGGGGAGCACACATTCTTTAACGAAATTTTTACCATTTTACCTTTTAACCACCTATATATTCAGTTCTAACTTCAAATTTACATTGACTTTCATTTTCACTTTATCTCTCTATATTTCAAGCCTGCAAAAGCTGTCACATCTCTTTAAAAATTTGAAACTTCCAATTTTCTTCCAAATTCTACTTAATTCCCAAGAATTATACCACACATTAAGAAATCAGCCCAATGGAAGCAAGTAGGATGAAATCAAGTTTGGGGACGTGGGAGAAGAAATTGAGTAGCAGACTCTGATGTGCCCTTCCCGATATACACAGAGGAGGAAGATATTCATTTTCAGTGTTTAAATGCTAGACAAATTATAGTTCCAAAATACTTTGATTTTGAAATACTTAATAGTCTAGAGTTGCGTGAGATGGTAGAAAATTTAGCTGAAAGAATCTAGTGGGCTCAATTTATATGGTTCCAATTTCTTGTCTATCAGGAGCTCACGTTGGAATTTTTCACTTCACTGACTTATGACCCTAGGAACCCTAAGGAATTATGGTTTATGTTGAGAGGAAGAGCTTATGAATTAAATGTAGAAATCATATACGATATGTGTGGATTCCACGAATCCTTCATCATCAATCAGTATGAAGATTTTCATCCCTTTCAATATTGGAATGAACTCACTGGAATAGAGCAATTTCATGCTATGAATGCTCATAACAACATAATAAGATCCCAAGAATACTTGTTACTGCATAAATCCATGTGTCAACTAATAGAAACCAACAAGTGTTGCACAAAGGAACTATTTATGTTGTGGTGCATAAACCACAACATTCTAGTGTGCACATCCACACATGTGCTAAATGATATTGTTGTGACTCCACGTAAGAGGAGCAATAATTTAAGAATGGGATACATAGTGTCTGCTATTGTTGAATATTATGGAGTGAGCTTAAGTGGGTTAATTGTTCACCTTCTTAAATTCCTAAACCATCACCACTTATGGTGGGCTAAAATCCTTAAGTCCCATAATATGGAACTTAGGGATATCAGCCAGTCAAAATTAGGGTCAATCAGGCAAGCTCAAGTTCAGCGCGACCTCTGTAAGAGGACTCAACCAGTGAAGAGTTCGAGGAAAAGCAAGAAGAAGAACATGGCTAGAAGGAAGTTCTGGATGCAATCTTTGAAACCAATAAGACACTTGTGAAGAATACCAAAATGATGAAGGAAATAGCCTAGACACAATGACGCCAGAGCCGGGATATCCATCGAATCAATAGATATTTTGTCGCTCAGGGCATTTAATTGCTGTCTCTGACACCATCACCGCCTCCATCTCCTCCATCTCTATGAGAATTTGTCTAACCCAGTTTTCTTTTTCAAATTAGCCTTCAATTCTGTTTTCTATTTTTATTTTTATATAGTTATTTATTTTTTGTTTACCTTAATTTTATATTTCTTCTTATCTTTTAAGTGCTTATTTGTTCTCTTCTCACATTAAGGACAATATGTTGTTCAAGTGTGGGGAGGGGTTATGTGTTTTGTTTTGTATGTGATTTCACATATAGTATGATAGTGTTAGGTTACATTTTGTGAATTGTTTGGATGTGTCAATGGCTTAGATGGAGTAAAATTTATTTAATTTTAAACATAGTCTATTAGGCTGTGAATAATCATTAGTGTCTAAAATTGTTGAATTTACGGTCTTTGGATGAATATATAGCTTAATTAGGATTTAGTGTAATTTTAGCACCCTATAGATTATCACATTCATTCATAATTTGAGACCTTTCAACTTAAGTAGCTTAACTAGTATTTTTCATGAAATGAGTGGCTAAAATAACAAGGTAGATAATAGAATAATATATAAAAAAGTGTTTAATAAATAAATCACTAGTCTGCTGACCTTTGGGTTATGAATAAGGCTAGTAGCCAGTTAAAAATGTGATATAGCCAAGTAATCAGATCGACATGCATCACAAATGTGTGCCTCCACGTCAAAAAAGCTATAATGACATTTCAATCAAGCAGTTTAACAAAAACATGACTTAGTCGAGTAACCGGATTGACATTCATTACCAATGTTTGCCTCCGCATAAAAAAACTAAGTTTATGTTTAATAAGTAAATAAATCAAAAATGTGTGCGTTCTTAATTAAAACCTACTGGACTTATATTAAGCTTGACTTTTCATGAAGCCATACTTAGGAACACTTACTCAGTATGAAGGACCAAAGAATTATTAATGTGTGTGTGCAATTGAAAAGGGTAAATAAATTAACACTTGTATCTCGGTAATTTGTATATTTAGTTCAAAGCCCCTAGATACAGATTGCATATTAATTATTAGATATAAATTGTAGAATAAATTTATTTTATGAAGTTGAAGCCATTGCCTCATTACTTCATTATGCGTTGTATTTTTGTTTTTTTGTTTGCTTGAGGACAAGCAAATGTTTAAGTGTAGGGATGTTGATAGTTGTTATTTGCATCATGTTTTAGGATTTAATTTATTAAGTGTTAAATTATTAATTTAAGTGTTTGGTGTGTATTTAGGTTTGAAGTGTGTTAGTTTATGTGTTTAACTGTTTTTGTTGGTTAGTATGAGCCTTTGAACTTAAATGTTATGTTTTTGAGGTACCTTGATGTGTTTGTTAGTGTTTAAGGGTCAACGGCAAAGAACAGAGAAGTTTCAGAGACTTTCAGGCTGAAACCACGGCCCACGAGCATGACAGAGAGATATGAGCCACCATGCCCCAGCCCACAATCATGACACTTTGGCCACGATCGTGATAGAGAGATCTGATCCAAGCCACAATTGTGATAGAGAGGTCTACCGAGGTATTTAAGGAACATAAAGAACAGAAGAGAGGAGTTTTTGCATTAGTCAAATCCCGAACCTTAGAGAGAGCTTTACAAGAGAATGAGAAATGATCGAAGGAAGAGAGACACGAAAAAGAAGCCATAGGAAGTACTTCCGAAAATAGGAGGTTTCCTACTGTTGCTATCTCCGTCATTTCATTCCAATCATATTTTCAATTTTATTGATGTATAGAATTGAGATAATTGTTGAGAATAGGATTTGTTGAATGTTGAGTTATGTCTATACTTACCTTTGGTATTTTGTCTTTAATGTTAATAAAAGTTGATTGTTCGTGTTTTTACTGAGTTATTGTGATTCAATATATATTCTTAATAATTTGGTAATAAACTGAGAGGGTGAACCGATTGAAAATCATCAAATTGGGCTAATAAGAGTTAGGTAGTTTGATAGACTAATAATTGAATCAAACCGGTAAATTTGTGTAACGAGGGATAGTGCATAGGTTTTCAGTAGACTGTTAGACAATTTTAGAACTAATTTAGGTTTTGAGTCAATTAGGAATCAGGAGATTACAATTCCATAATCTAATTAGGGTTAAAGATTATAACTCGAGAGGGAGTAATCCACCCTAGGATCATCTAGAATAGGTAATTCGGTAATTTAATAATCAATTAGGTTTCCATTAAGGTTAGATTAAAACCACCTTTCTCTTAATTGGTAGTTCCTAGGTTAATTCTTGATTGCAGTATTATCGAGGTTAAAAATATTAAAAGTTATCATACATAAACCTGTCATCAATTAACAACCTAAACTTAACATGTTCTTAACCAACTAATCAAGTAACAATTTAAGTTCATTTCAAGCCTTAATCAATTCCAAATACACTAATTTAGAGTGAATTTTCCTCAGCTAGTTCAACAAGTATACCAGATTGAAATTAACATTCTAGAAATAGGCCCACAATCATGGGGTACCTTGCCATGATCGTGACAGAAGGCAAGTAATCAGGCCACAATTGTGGGATGAGGGCCAAGGTCATGCATTATCTTTCTTCCCTCAATTCTCCATGAATTTCACACACTTAGAAACATTACTAACACTTGAATTTTTCCAAAATTCATGTCCTATAAAGCTACTTCATTTCATGCTAGTCTAGCTTCCATAATGGTTACATTAATCTTATAAAAATCTACTCATTTGTTTCATTACCATTCACTTTATAGCATTATACATATAGTCCTAATTTTTCCAGATTTGAAAAAAACTTAATAATAACTATCTTTAGCATGAATTCCATTCGCAAGATTATACGCTCTAACTTTTACTATTTTTTAATGTTAGTAAATTTTGCAAGTGCACAGGTCGTTCGTGTAATACCCAAGGTATTGATCCTACGAGGAAGGCTAGCTAGTCCTAAATCTAAGGTCAGCCTAAACTATAATGATTCTAAACAATTAATTAGTGCAGAAATTAAATCAATCAATAATCAAATATGAGAGTTTAAAGTGCAGAAAAGTCACAAAATAGCAACTCACACAACAATCCGGGATTAACCTAGAAACAGCTATGTGAAAGAAGGGGGATTTAATTCGAAACTAAAGAAAATCAATTTAGTTATGTAATTTTCGATTCAACAGGCCTAGATGATCCTTGGTTGAATTACTCTCTCTCGAGTTATAATTCTTAACCCTAATTGATGTTCCCCAATTTAAAGTATCAAATCACGATCTCTCGATTCACAATTGACCCAAAACCTAAATTAGTTCTAAGTTGTCTAAAAACCTACCAGGAATCTATGCCCAATCTCTCGTTACACGACTCTACCAGTTTGATTCAATTCTCTACCTTTCGATTCACCTAACTCTTGTTCGCCTAAATCGATGATTTTTACCTAGCTCACCCTCTTAGTTTATCGCCAAGTTATTAAAAACAAAATTTGAATCACAATTAAATCAAAAGAAAACACATTCAAATAAACTTTATTAATCTTAGGAACTAAAAAAATCCGAAGGTGAGTATAAACATAACTCAACATTCAACATAACTATCCTCAACACCTATTTCAATTTTATAGATAAATAAAAATAAAATAAATGGAAAATACTGTCGAGAATGGAATTTCGGGAACGACGACAGTAGGAAACCACCTGTTCCTAGAAGTACGTCGCATCTAACTCGTCTCTATGTTTCTCTTCCTTTGTCTCCTTCCCTAATCTCTTGATCTCTCTCTAGGTTTCTCTCAAAATTATGTAATGATGCTCTCTTATACGACTCCCTAAGCTCTACAAAAACTCTTGGTGGCTGTCACATCATGTTCTATTTATTCTGTGAAAGCTCTAGGTCAAAGCCAAGGTTGAAACGGTCCACAAAATCTCACGAAAATTGAGTTTTTCTGTCAGCCCAATGCAGGGCACCATCGTGACCCTGCCTGCCACGATCATAGCCTACTGTTTAATATTTTTATCACGATCGTGGCCCAATGTGTGCGATTGTGGCCTGACTTGGCACTCTCTATCACAATCGTGGCCTGCTATGCACGATTATAGCCTATAGTTCTAGATCGAAACTCTTTGAATCTTTGTCGTTCTTCCTCGATTACCTTAAAACACTAACAAACGCATCATGACACATCAAAAATATAACATTTAAGCTCAGAGACTTAATCTAACCCATAAAAACACCAAAACACATAAACTAACATAATTACACCCTAAATGCACATACACCACTCAAATTCACACTAAATAAATAACAAATTGAACCCTAAAACACATATAATTACACAACTATCAACATCCCTACACTTAAACATTTGCTTGTCCTCAAGCAAACAAAACAACAAAACACATAAAAACACATAACATAATGCAATAATGAGGCAATGGCTCTGGCTTCATGAAATAAATTTAATATAGAACACAATCCTTCAATTATGTCAAACCAATAACGAGCAAAATATGTGTATAGGGGCTTAAATTAAATACACAACTTAATCAAGTCCTATGTGTTAATTTATTTAACTTTTTCAATTGTACACACAAATTAATAATTTTCAGTCCCTCAGACTTTGTAATTGTTCATAAGTACATTTTTCATGAAAATTCAAGCGTATTACAAGTTCGATAGGTTTTTGTTAGAAAACATTTTTTTTATTTTCCCCAGACTTAGTCTTTCACTCAGAGGCAAACATTTGTGATGAATGTCGTTCTGGTTACTTAACTAAGTCATTTTATTAATCATCTTAGTTGAAACATCATTATAGCCTTTTTATGCGAAGGCACACATTTGTGATGCATGTTGATCCGGTTACTCAGCTATTGTTATTATTACCTACCTTGTTGCTTTTGGCTATTTGTTTCCATGAAAAATGATAGTTAAGTTACCTAACCTAAAAGACCTCAAATTATAAATGAATGTGACAATCTAGAGGGTGCTAAATTTACACTAAGTCCTAATTAGGGTATATAGTCATCCAAAGGCCCCCTATTTCACTAATTTCTCAAGTGAATGATCGTTCAAAATCTTATAGACTATGTCCAAAATTAAATGAATTTCACTCAATCTAAGCCATTGACACATTCACACACTTCACACAATGTAACCTAATACTATCATACAGTATGTAAAATCACATTCCCAAAATAAAACACACAATCTCTCCCCACACGTAAACAACACATTGTCCTCAATATGAGAAGGAGGTACACACAAGCACATAAATAAAAGGGAAAGACAAAAATTAAAGTAACAAATTAAGAATAGATAAAATGAACAATAAAAATAAAATAATTAAAAAATAAACATAGAAATAAAGACAAAATAGAACTAAAGGCTAATATCGAAAAGAAAATTTAATTTGGGTTTGAGAAAATTCTCAAGGGGATGAAGATGGTGACGGTGTTGGAGGTGGCAATTGAACACCCTAAGACTCGAAATACCAATGGATCCATCAGATATCTCAGCTCTGGCGTCGTTCTGTGTATGCCATCTCTGTAGGTGTCTTAATGTTCTCCGCAAGCTTCCTGTTAGACTTGGAGATTGCATCCAATACCTTCTTCCAGCCTTGCTCTTCCTCTTCTTCTTCTTCTAATTCCTTACTGGTTGATTCCTCCTATCGAGGCAGTGCTAAACTCGAGCTCACTTAATCGGCCCTGATCTGCACATATGTCTTCTCGTGGATCTACCGCTAACTCATATTTGTGGAATAGATGATCACTGTCCAAAATGGTTGAGGAAGTCAGGGAGGTGAACTGTTAACCCCCTTTGTTCCATACTAAAATGTTCTACAATGGCAGACACTATATATCTTATTCCAAGATGGTTGCTTTACTTGTGACAAACTATAGCAAAGGCGTTCAGTACGTGGGTTAAAGTGCATACTAGAATACTATGGTTCATACACCACAATATGAAAAGTTCCTTGGTGGAATATTTGTTGGTTTCTGACTTGTCAAAAACCAGCTGACACATAAATTTATACAGCAACAAGTGTTCATAAGACCGGATAATGTTGTTGTGCACATTCTTCGAGTAGAATCGCTCAATTTTAGTCATCTCATGCCAATATTAGGAGACACAGAAATTATCATGATGATCAACGATGGTGGATTCGGGGAATCCATATATCTCACACATGAGTTCAACATTCAGTTCATAAGCTCAACCTCCCAATTTAGACCACAATTCTCTCGAGTTCTTTTGGTCAAAGAATTCTAGTGTAAGCTCTTCACAAACTGGGAACTAGAACCCTATGAACTAGCCCCACTAGATTCTCTCGACTAGGTTCTCTACTTGCTTAAGCAGTTCTAGCCAATCTATTGTGTCAATGTAAAAATAACTAGGAGCTACAATTTGCCTAGAGTGAAGGGATCGTAAATGAATACCTTCCTCCTTAATATAGATGGGGAATGATGCTCGAAAGTTCACCACTCAGTTCCTTCTACCTCGGCCTTCAACTTGTTGTCTTCCATATGGCTCCTGTCAAGTCGATTGTTTAATGCGTGGCATGTTCAAGGTAAGATGTGGAAGAATTTAGGAAGGTTAAGATTTTTAGTGAGAGGAGGGAGGGTTTAAAGATTGGAATTCTATAGAGATAAAATGAAAATGAAAGTGAAAGTGGAAATGAAGTAAGAATTGAATATATTGGTGGTGAAAAAGGTGAAAAGGTAAAATTTTCATTTTAAAAAAACGTTCCCTACCCTGTTTCTTCATAATTGTGGGCCATAATCGTGACATACGACGTACCACCATGAGCATTTGTAGTAGCAAGCCATGATTGTGGCCTATTTAATAACAAAATCCTTCGTTTTCCCTTTACCAGTCTTTTCTCTTCCACTTCTTAATTCTTCTATAGCCCTTCTTCACTTCTCATTTTATGTTCATAATCTTCTCGTGATTCCAAAATCCTATTCCTTTTTCTCTTTTATTAAACCAAAACAAAAATAAACTTAACTATGGAATTCAGCTAATCTAGCAAAATTTGACAAGAAACTAATTTTTCCATGGCTTGCCTCCCATACAATGCTTCTTTTTAACATCAGTAGCTCGATGCTCACTTTATGCTCAAGATGGTTTGAATGAATGGTTCGATGGTAGCATCACCATTAATATCAAAGTCTAAACCTTTGCTACCAAATTGCAGCTACCTCCGTCCTTACAATTTCCTTTGCTTCCCCTTCTCCTTTGTAAGCGCTTCTTTCAGAAAGCATTTGTAGGATCCTCGATATCCTCCCATCCTCGGTGAGGTTCAATTTCTTTGACATCCACTGGAGGTGAAGAAGCTCCATACTGTATAATGGTTACCTTGAAGGTTATATGCTCCTTCCCTAGTCGCAGAGTTAGTTCTCCCCCATCCACATCAATAATTAAGTGCGTAGTAGCTAAGAACAGTCTTCCAAGAATTATCAGGGTGTCCTCATCTTTGTTAATGTCCAACACACAGAAATTTGTAAAAAAAATAAATTTACTGACCTTTATTGACACATCTTATATGATTCTCATCTGTCTATGCAAAGTATTATCAGTCATCTTAACCAAAAACTTAGTGGACACTAAGTCCCTTAACCCTAATTTAAGACAGAAAGTGTAGGGCATCAATTTATGCTCGCACCTAAGTCCATAAATGCCCTGTCTATAGTAATGTTGTTGATACAACAAGGGATGAAAAAGTCCCCTGGGTCATCTTTCTTTGTCACTATATTGGGGTTTGTTCTTGCGGTTGCTACTCAACCTTCTTCTTGACAGACTCCTGTAGTTTAAGCTTTGATTGTATTCGGTCTATCACTTCCTTGATCTTATTATGCTCAATTTCCCATAATTGTTCCACTTCCCTCCTTACATATAACTCTCACTACTATTCAATAGGGAACGGAAATACCCATCGAGTTACTTGAATTGACTCCATCGCAGGCTTAATTAGAAGGTCTTTTTCAACTACTTGACCTTTTTCTTTATCTTCTACCTTTTCCTGCACTTGTGTGGTTTCTCCATCCTGAGTCTAAGTTATGACCATGATACGCTCCTTTGAGTTGGAATCGATGTTGCTTGGAAGAGTTTCAACATTCCGAGTTGACATTGTTTCCGCGAGCTACCCTACTTGGACTCCTAACTTATGTATAGACAAGGCATGATTCTTTATAACTTGCTTGAATTTACTCTCAAGCCTCCTATGTGCCTCCTCTATGCCTCCTATTTTCTTCAAAATCCTATCCAATTTTGAATCCATCGAGGTTGTCTTATCTTACTGAAAGCTTGATTGCCCTTGAGGCATGAACTGCCCTCCCGTACTACTGTTCAACCAAGAAAGGTTAGGGTGATTCTTCCACCAAGGGTTGTATGTGTTGGAGTAGGGGTTATTATGTAACATCCCGTTTCCGTATAACGGGTTGAATTATAGAAACGGGTATATGTGAGAAAGTAGGACAACACATCTCATGCTCATGCATTTGTGAATAGTGAGTAGTGCACATAAAAAAACTTACTGTACATGCATTCATGACGTTTTCCCAGTATAAGTGTGAATAAATGGAGAATTTTGCAAAATATGTTTTGTGTGTGTAAAATTGAATTGGAGAGGGTCATAGTGATTTTCCAATGTTTAGAGAATTATAGAAATTTTCTAGGAATTTTTCGGAGTCATTTTCGGACCCGAAAAATTGTCAAGAGACAAAATAGAGGTTTCTCGGTAGAGAAATGACTGTCCAATGGCACTGAAAATTTAGTCATATGAAATTAAGAATTTTTAGGATTGAGCCCTTATAAATTGGAGAGAAATTGAAGTGAATTGGGAAGAAATTTTAGTAGCCAATAAGAGTGTGACAAATGTCACTTTTCTAATAAATTCATTAATAATTCTCACCTTTTAATAAGTATTCCACGACATCTTCCACAAAACCTTCTTGTATGTTCTTTTAATAAGTGTTTAGTGTATTTTTGCTTGAAAACTCCTCTCATCCGAAGTTGTTCTCCATGTTTCTCCTTTGTGATTTTTTTATCACCTTGCTCACTTCTTCCACTCTTCTACTCTTGTTTCCCTTCTCTTTGAATCACCATGCAAGCTAAATCTCATACTCTCACCCTCTCAAGTTGAGGATGCCGTGTATGTGCTAATTGGGAGAAAGGAGAGAATTGTGTGAAGATTGAAGATTTGGAGAATTTAAAGTGTAATTGGTAAGAATTAAATTTGTTATGCTCTTTTATGTTTTAGAATGATAGCTTCATGCATAAATTGTGTTGTGACATGCATGAATTGCATGAATTTGTGTTTTGAATGAATTGGGTATGTTATGCCTTTTGGTGATGGAAGATTAGTGAAAGCTGTGTTTGATGTTAAAGAATGCATTGTTATGTTGTTTAGGTGAGTTAGGATGTTTTAATTGGATTGGAATTAATGGGAAGATTGAGTTGTGTGTGCTGCCAATGTTGAGGTTAAATGGAGAAGGATAGGTTATAGGTGAATTATGGTGCAATTGTGAAGTGAATTGTGTGCTAAATGGTGTAAAATAGGTATGGAAGAAGATGAATGAGAATTAGAACCAAGTCTGGAAAAATTATATTTTTGTGTCATTTCAGTGTTTTTGCCATAACTCTCTACGTGGGTGTGATATTGATATGATTTTTAGCTTACAAGAAACTAGAAGTGTGTAGCTACATTTCATATGAAGAAAGTGAAGTCTAGTTCTGTCCTTAATATTGCTTAATTTGAACTTGAAAGTGAACATTGATCTAGGAATGAACAGTGTATGGTAATGACCTGAAGTTAAATTATGTAATCAGAAACTTTAGAGATTTAATTGGGATTGAATTAGGTAGAATTGGTTAATTTGTTCTTCATGAAAGTTTGATATCTTTCTGTTAGCGTTCAATTTTCATAAAGTATGCATTTTTTTGATAGAAGGACTGAAAGTTATAAATTGTAGAATTTCGGATGTATAATGAAATAGTAGGTGTTTTGGTTGTGTGAAAATTGCTTAAAAGAGTAAATTTTGTGTTTTCTGGGTTCTGTAGCCAATTATAGGTTTTTATGGTCTGAATTGGAGAAAGTGTTATAAAAGCAAGATGTATAGGATTGTTAGAGCTTTTGATTGACATATCATATGCAATTTTTGGCTGTGTGAATTGAGAGATATGTATTTTTGAAGTCTGGATATGTTTTAGGTGAAATAAACCAAGCCAGAAGTTTTGTTTGCAAATTTGACCCTGTTTGAGTTCGAATTTGCTTTTGAGTGCTTCATACAAAATGTAGAGCTTGTTCATATATTTTCATTTCTATAAAGCATGGAATTTTGGGGTAACAGAATAGGAAGTTATAAGGTTTGAAAGTTGTGTTATAGTTCTGGAAAGAGATTGAATGGGACAGACCTTTTTGCAGGGATTGTTGAGTACAATATAGGTACATTTTGGTTGTGAGTCCTTCATAAAAAATGTAGATCGTTTTATTATCTTTTCATTGATACCAAATTTGTTAATTTCTTATATCGGTGTAAAAAGTTATGCATTTTGGAAGTGTGTATATTGCACATGGGGGAGGACTCGGCAAGTCGCAAGAAACTCGCGACGCGAGGAACCATCGCGCACCTCGCGAGCTCGCAATGCGCGCTCACGAGCTTGTGCGATGCTCGCGCAACGCAGCGTCGCAAGGTGCGACGCTGCCGTTTTGTTTTTTTTCTTTTATTTGGTTTTTAATCCGACCCCACTCCATTCAATTGTGTATAACTTTTGCGTCCGACCTCCGATTGACT